>BLKM01009501.1:2797650-2953600 GCA_013340265.1 Coptotermes formosanus | reverse complement strand
AGGTAGGTAGGTAGGTAGGTAGACAGGCAGGCAGGCAGGCAGGCAGGCAGGTAGGTAGGCAGACAGGCAGACAGGCAGGTAGGTAGGTAGGTAGGTAGGTAGGCAAGTAGGTAGGTAGGTAGGTAGGTAGGTAGGTAGGCAGGTAAGTAGGCAGGCAGGCAGGTAGGTAGGTAGGTAGGTAGGTAGGTAGGTAGGTAGGCAGGTAGGTAGATATCCATGATTTCAGTCTTCCTCCACGATGTTGATGAGATCTGCGCTCTTCTGGGGTGTTACGCAGCGTCGAGTGGTAAAGGATTACCACTCGACCCTGCGTAACACCCCAGAAGAGCACAGATCTCAGGTCGGTAGGTGGGTAGGTGGTTGGGTGGGTGGATGTACGGATGGACTGGATGGATGGACTGATTGATGGACGGACTGACCGATTGATGGATAGAAGGACAGATGGATAAATAGATAGATAAATAGACGGATAAATGAATCGACAGACAGACAGACAGACAGACAGACAGACAGACAGACAGACAGGCAGGCAGGCAGGCAGGCAGGCAGATAGATAGATAGGTAGATAGGTAGGTAGGTAGGTAGGTAGGTAGGTAGGTAGGTGCTAGTCCACGGTGTCATCCCTTCACACATGCATACGCTCCATACCACGCTTCTAGCGAAGCGAGCCTGTGGACAAATCCAAGACATTCCATGGAGTGATAGTGACAGAGCGTTAACGCTCGTGACTCGTGTTCTACAGATAGCGGGTTTCTTTCAGACCAGACAGCAGACCATCCTGTCAAAGGTTTCTTTTTCCTTCCCACAGTTTTTCTTTGTGAAATCTGTAAGGCTTTAGAGCCCAGCTGTGTCTATGCAGCTCATTACTTTGCCCTACGAGTGAATCTAAGGAGTTTTACGATTTTAAAAAAAATGCTGTCCTTCCTAACATGCTTGTTGTGACATACTAAATAAAATTTTTAACGTGGTTTGAAGATTTTCAAGCTTCGATGGGTTAGGAGGCGTACAGGAGTTCAGATGGCAAAAGGGTGTCACTGAAGGGGCAGACGGTTCTACTTATTTGAATGGGAGAGGAAATGAAATCATAAGTTATGGACACGATTTTTGTACATCAGAGAATCATGTAAGCAGTTAAGACAATAGAGTTTGTTAATGACAGGTTGTCACATATAGGGCTAAAATGTCGCTGGTGTGATGTTATGGCTCTAAATGCACATGTTGCAACTGAGGATAAAAGCGGGAAAAAAGGACGCTTTCTATGAGGAATTAGGCCGGGTACTCGACTTCCTAGCTTATTACTCTATGAAAGCCGTGTTATGAGGTTTTAATGCAAAACTGGGGAGAGAAGATATTTTCAAGCCGACAACTAGTAATGAGATTTACACGAGGGTAGTAATGATTGTGGTATTAGAGTAGTAAACTTCGCGCATCAAAAAATCTAGTCGTTAAGACACAGTGTTTGCCTATCGAAACATTCAGAAATACGCCTGGATTTATGCTAATTGAAAGACTCACAATCAGATTGGTCGCATCTTGATAGACAGGAGATGGCATTCAAGTATACTTGATGTCTGATCGTTCAGACGAGATCAATATGGCTCTGAAGTTGGAAATGGAAATATTCAATCTCAAGAAGCGACTCTTCGCGAAAGTTAGGGGGGGGGGGGGGATCAGCTTAACATTTCAAAAGATTTTGCAGCTTTGGAGAACTAAGTTTGTAACGGGGACATAAATAGGGTTTAGAAAAATAGTAGAAGGAATATCAAGATTTGAACTATCAAAGAGTCTATGTCAGTAAGTACATAAGCTGCATAGACCATTGTTTGATAAAGAATGTACATACAAGAGATCTGGGCTCTTCTGGAATATTACACGGCGTTGACAGGTAATTTGTATAGACGTTTCGGGACATCGGTCTTATCTTCAAGGCTCAAGAAGTCTTCTTCTTAGACTTCTTGACCCTTGAAGAGGGGACCGATACGTTGTCCCGAAACGTCTGTAAGGTCTTACTACTCGAGGCTGCGTAATATCCCAGAGGAGTGCAGATCTCATAAACATCGCGGTGGAAGGCTGAAATCAAGGATATCAGTGAGACTGTGTGACACCTGTGGAACTCGTAATGACTTGTCACCTGCTAAGTTTTCATTTGGAAACCTGACGCCGCTACACATGACGCGGTTGGTGAGTTGGTGAAATCATTTGCAAGGTAACGTGCATAAGTAGTTTGCTTTCTATGTGTAATGAGTGTGTAAGGAAAGCCGTGAGTGCAATAGTGGCCTTCGTCAAAGATCTTTCTTACTCATGAACCAGAATTTTTTAAGGATTATGTTATCATCATCAGCGTCATCGCCGTCGTCTTGGACTTGATCGAGGAAGTTAGCGTAGACTGCAGCAATTCTGGCTGTTCTAATTATTGCTGTAGTCCCTGTTTTAGCCGTGTTAGCGTTGGCATGTACCAACTTACTTAAGCAAGATCACGGCATAGATATTGCGGTTAATGTCAAAATTAAAACTGTCCGCATGCTTAAAAAAACGCCATGCAATCAAGGTGTGAGGGGTGGAGGTATAAATCCACGCGTTATTAATTGCAGCATTAGATGGCGTTGAGTGGTAGGCTTCGCGGTCAGTTACAGTATGTACTGTATATACCACCTAACTTGACATTAAAGAATATGGGTTTTTTTTATCACGGTGCGTATGTATTTATTTGTTTCGTGTGATTCTCACCACTCCTGCGTGTTCGTGTTTTGTTCGTCTCCATGGACGCTATGTAGTCTCAGTAACTGTCAGTGCAGTTAAATAAAGCACTGAGCGTATGGGAACTTACAGAGATCGTATCACTAAAGAGCAGTTAGACTGATCGTCATTGTGGGCGTGTAATGTGCTGAAGTAGGAAGTGAATTTGTAGCTAGCACTTAGACCACTATTTCACAAACTGTACTCTGCGGTTTTACAGTATATCCAAGTATAAATTTTCTGATAAATTTTTGTAATAAGTAATATTATAACTTTAAGGCAAATAATACGATACGCATTTTGTGCTAAACGGCTAACAGTCAATGCTATAACGAACTCCACATAAGAAATCTCCTCCACAGTAATAGTTTAATGAAGCAAAAAACTGATTGAAGTTATGGTTGTTAAAAGAAGCCTGTGAAAATACACTTCAGTTAAAACCAGCTAACTTCATTCGATTACGATATTTTTCGATTTGTTCTACTGAGCTTAGAATTTTGATTCGATTAGGCTACCCTTCGATGTGTTCGATTTAACCACCGAGTTATATTCGATTACGTTACTCTGCGATGTGTTCGATTGAAGAAACTAATTCCATTGGATTACACTACTCTTAGGTGTGTGTTATTGACCTTCTATTGATTTTCGGTTCTTCTAGCACATTTAATTTCTAATATAGCTCTATTCCCTTTACGGGTGTGTATCTCAGGCGAGGGTTTTCCAAAATTAAGAGTGATTTACAGAAAACAGGTTTAAGGAAAAGTACATGAATATCCGCCTTCAGATATATGAGAAATGTACCTTTACCGCCACCATGCGTCACTGTTTGGTTAATTTCATGCAGACGAGCTGGTAATAACGCTGCACATTTCGAGTTGTCGGTTTCTTGTTCTTTATGTCACACATTGTTGCTCTGTGAGACCCAAGGTCGTAATAAAGGACGCTGAAGTTAAGACTGCGTAAACGTGAAGGTCGCTGTCCAATGCAAGAATGATATAGTCTCTGAGAAGTGGATCTATCCTTTTCCTATCCTCAATTCCTAAGATTATAAAATGTCAGTGGTAAACGAATGAAGGAGTACTGAACATTGGTGGAATGATAATGACAGGGAAAGGCTGAAGTACTAGGGGACAGAACTGTCCCAGTGCCAATCTATCCACTAGACGTCCCACATACTCTGGCCTGAAATTGAACCCGAGCCTCCGTAAAGAGAGGGCGGTAACTACGTGCCTTTACCGTGGCACGACATTTTAGCTGATCTTACATGAAGCAGGCCTGTATAGAATGAGGACAGGGTGGAAAGGTCATGTATTTGCGTTCATATCTACTAAAAATGTTTTGATAGCATTGAACGTCCGAGAAAAAATCTAGTTCCAATCGAAGTTATGAAAAACCAAATCCAGTTTTTTTTTTAATTTTCTCCCGAGAAGCCGAATGTCGACACGTAGTATAAAATACCATTAAGTTAATTATAGTAGTCGGAAGTTCCTTTGTAATGATAATAAAGAAAGGTTGTGGCCGCAGGAATCTTCAAAACTGACTTGAATGTAAGGTAGAATATTTTGAAAGAAATAATGTACTAATGGGCCACGTCACAATGAACCTGCATTGAAACGTGACTGTCTCCTTGGTGATCTTGTTTTCCTGTTCGGCTGAAAGTGTACAAGCATAAGCAGTAACGATATATTTTAAGTCTTCTCCCTTTATATTTCTTTTGTAATCTAATGTGGCTGTCATTTTTACTTTTTATATATCGTAATTCCAAATAAATCGCTGGAGTGGCTACGCATTCCCGTGACAGGTCGCTGGTCTTGCTTTTGGCAAAGCAGGCCTAAGATAGGGTACAGGAGGTTAAATCTGGACAGCAGGAATTTTTTGCTTCCATTTGTCTTTAAACTGTTAAGTGATAAAAGCGCCTGACATGTGCTGCTGTCTCAGATATGGCAAACTACATCATAGAGATTAGACGGCTTGCGTGTTCTGGAGAATAGTTTATTTCATCTGTTCTCTTGTTATACTCTATGCTATAGTTACTTTAAAGCAAATGCAGCTCTTCCTTCAATTTGAATTGCTGCAATGCTTTTCAAGCTGAAAGATTTAAGAGTCTGAATTCACTAGAAGCTCCACACGCAACGTTTGGATTTTTTGTGTGAACAGACTGCAGCACCGTGGGGCAATACTGTGCAGCGTGGTGTCACTCCGCATTTTATGTATGGGCAAAGTGCATTGCACTGGGAGTCGATGAAATAGCTTGAATATCATTATCTTCTGGAATGTTATGCAGTGCAGAGTGTTAGCTAACTATCAACGTCAAGGGCGCGCAAGGGAGTGGACCTGCCGGACTGCAGCCCCCACAGACTCCCCAAAACGAATTTTAAAAAACAGATTTTGTAGATATTACATTACAAGTTTTACCTGATTTCCCCTTCAGCCGAAATCGGCTACTGAAATCTGTTGATGACTAGTACATTAAAATTTTGAAAAATAAATTAATAAAATAAAAAAAACAAGAAGTTAGGACACTGCGATTGAGTCATGGAACATGCAGTTACATTTGTGTGTATATGAATGTAGTCGCAAACAGTGTTATTTTGTACTTAAAACAGCCCACCTCCAATAAAAAATTCTGTGTGCCCACCCAATAAGCGTTGCTGAAAAAGTGCTGCTTCCATCTTCAGGATAAAATAATTCGGATTATGCCACCCATGTTCCTGCTACACGGTTTCCCTGGCTTGTAAAACGCTTGCTTGTGTGCCAGTATTTGACACATTAGTATACTTTTGTAGCCAAAATCATTTGTGAGGGCAAGTAAAAAGCAACTTAAGAACAGGAAATGACAACTGCAGATAGCACTTCGTGTTGTAAATCGAGGTAGCCCTATTGGAGTATTCTAAAACTTACCTTTGCTTCTGGATTTTTGTAATTAATTGGGAAAAATAAAAGCAGGACGAACATTGGAATCAGTATTTTCAGTGTAGAAAGGCTCTTTGGCTTCAAGAACTAATGGAATAAGAGTAATAGAAACACAAAGTAACCTCAAACAGTAAAAAAGCATGGAAGTTCATTTTAATAATAATAATAATAATTATTATTATTATTATAATTATAATTATTATTATTATTCAATACAGTGGTGTTATGGAGTACGAATTCAGTCAAACGTACTTAATGAAAGACAGAACTTGGTTGAGCCAAAAGAGATCTGCGCAACAGCGCAACAACAGGGGACGCTAACTGATCAACCATGTGGTATCATCCGGATTCATTGGAACCAGACTCGAAAGGTCGGAACAACAATAATAATATGGGTCATCAAGAAAGATCGGAATTCCGAACGTTGATTTTCAAAAAATTCGAGGCTACTGTATACATATATAGCAGTCTATATATAAATTATATCCGCACCTTGGAACAAGAATAACCAATGCATAATATTATTAAAATTACATATCTGTTGCTATTTTACAATGTACAGACAAAATTAATAAAGAAGGAGAAAAATTCTATATTGTGTGCAATGTGATATGTGTAGACATAGCACACGTGCACAGGCAACAGACATGTGTGCCAGCTCTACCTTTCATTCGCATTTTAGAGATTAATGTACAAGGAGATTAGGGATTTAAAGGTTTTTCACAAATATCTGATACATCAGAATTAACCAAGCAATTTTTTTTGGTAACACATATTTCTGCTGTTTTTCTATGTAGTTACCCTGATTATTGAGAAGCAGGCTACAGCAGAGAAACGCAACTGCAAGAAAACAGAGCTTTGAGTCATTGTAGGTAAAGCAATCCCATTACAGGCCTGGACAGGCCTGGACAGGTGGTTGAGGCGCATGGCTGTGGTAAGGTTGTCAACCCTACACACCGGCCGCCTTTACGCCCCTGGAAATATTCCTGGTTCTCATTTCTGTTAGAGGCTGAGGGAACCCCCAGGTCGTAGTGCGACTGAAAGGATTATGTCAATGAAAGTTCCAGTGACACCATCGGGTTGAGTCGTTATATCATTGTGATTTCGATACTGGTTATCTTCTGACGCATGCGTACAACAAACGACGTTTCAGGAGCTGACTGGCTACCGTCTTCAGCTTTTATGTTGTACCGCTCACATAGCCAAAAGGCACTGTCTGCACTTATAAGACTGTGGGTTCCGTGTCATAGCGACATTTGTGATTTCACCGCGATAAAATCAGGCGCTGGACACGTTATGTCTGCAGCGGGCCCGCTCACACTTTTATGTGGTGCGGGAAACTTCGGCAAGATTTGGTCTGCATGCCGGCAACATGAAATTCAATACACAGAACGAAAAATGTGTAAGGATACGCACGATTTTACCTGTTTATTTTTCTATATATCATATACAATAGTAGTATACGGTGCTGATAATAACAGGAAAAAAGAAAAAAATGACTGCATAGGCCAGGTCAAAATATATTAGTTTTGCTTCTGCAAAGTGTCCCGGCTTTTCCTTGGAAAAACTTTCTCATTTTAAATATCTCCGCATGCGACATGACAATGGGTGGCGAGCAACATTTTGCCCGCGAACTGCGGTTTGATCAGGTCTGGTCTACGCTGTGTCTGTCAAAAACATCTGCAGAAACACCAAAGTTGTTATTTTATTGGCAATATTTATATTTCCTGAAATTTGAAGTAATTATATGATTGGTACAACATAGCATTTGAAGACGAATAGAGCCAGGTCCCGAAACGTCGTATGAATTGGGCATAGGGCCTGCAACACAGAATGAACAGTTTACAGCTACAACAGCGGAGAGCAGAACAGCTATTCTCAGGAACCTTAAAACAAACACAGAGTTGCTGTCTTTTACTGTGTGATGCTTGGGAGAGTGAGGTACAGAGGCACATTTAACACACCGTCTCGCACATGCAATAACTGCAGTCTACGGGGCTGTCAAAGCCACACGTAAGCTAACCAGCTTCTCTGTGACAAATCAGTTGCACCGGATGTATTGGCAAGACCATGAGGCCTTACTGGATCAAAGACACAGCTAACAGTTCTTGTGATACAAATCAGACACCGGACAGTGACAAGTTGTGCAACCCCTGCCACATGGTAAGGAACACACCTCGCCGGATTTGACAGGATGAGCACCACGTGCACTTCATGCTATTTTGCGCCCCGCCCGCATGACCTGACCCCACAGA
The DNA here is from genome assembly GCA_013340265.1 of Coptotermes formosanus. Taxonomy (NCBI): domain Eukaryota; kingdom Metazoa; phylum Arthropoda; class Insecta; order Blattodea; family Rhinotermitidae; genus Coptotermes; species Coptotermes formosanus. Next base: position 2,945,696 of record BLKM01009501.1, on the reverse strand, counting down.
GAAAGTAGCTATTGAAAATAACTATTGTTATTTCGCTAAGACGTATTTCATGTAACCAGCTGAAACCTGAGTAAATTATTTCTTGCACTTATTCTTTACCGTGAGTTATATGTGCAGTCGCCATGCACAGACACAGCACCATAAAGACATATGGCATGCAGACATTGCTGCACGCATTCCTAACCTCGGTACGAGGTGGAGGTTAGTGTTCTTTTCCACTACCCGGCCGCTCTACCTGCCGGGAAAACACCCCGGTACCCCTTCCGAAGAAGGTTGGATGTACCCCAGAAGCGCATCTGGGGCTTTTGTAGTCTCAGTCCTTGCTTGTAATCGTGCTAAATGTTCGCGGTGGTGACTAGGAATGGAAATTCTCCAAAATCACGTGAGTAGTTTAGATATTAGAGGCAGGACAATGATGTGAAAATAGTTTTCTCTCGGATACCCCACAATATCCGAAAGAGCACTGCGTTTTTGACGGTTACGAGGCTTCGCCCGTTTGTCCTTCTGACAAAACTAGTTTTCAGACGACGATGAGTTAGGAGCATTGGTGAAATGATCCTGAAAAAGAGAAACCGAATCTCACGAATAATCTGTCCCCTTGCCACTTTGTCCACCAGAAATCCCATATGGAATGGTCTGGTATCGAAATAAAGGCACAGAGCTGGAGCAAAGCTGCAGTGGAAATGTTTAAAACCGGGTTGCTGTGTCGCAGTAAACAAGCGGTCTCTTTTGCAGACCAGCAAATCGAGGCTGTACAAAGAAATAATCTCTTTTTTCTCAAAATCAAACGAAGCTGAAAAACTTAGTGTAGGGGAAAAACGCATTCCTATAACGTTCAGGCTTCTAGTGTATGTGATAACCACTCAGTGTTTCAGAGTGTCAAAGCAGAGTGCTAATTATATATGTCATATATTTATCATTCAAAATATTCACTTCTTTGCTCACAAAGTTTTTTGTTGCTTACATTTCTCACAAAACAGTGATTATTTCTTTACACAGCATTAACAGGTCGGCCTCTTGAAGGGAAACACTTTGATTTTTGTGAGACAGGAAATTAAATTAGTTTAAGTTAGTGACTCGCCTTGGAATATCACCCGAAGTACTTCTCATGCATGGATGAAACTCTGTCCAGATATTTAGTTTGTACAAAATGCCGCGAAATGTCACTTGCCTTCAGATGTGGCGTTATTTAGTGGTTGAAATATTTGAGGTGAGCACCACAGATACCTGCATAAATTCGATATTTTTGTAACTAGTAACTTGGGCTCAGTAAAAATATGGAATACAGAATAACTGAATGGATGAATGTCTGTGAGTGTTACGTGCTGTAGAAAATTTTTTAACTTGTTCAGAAAACTTGGAATACGGTTAATTTCTGTGCTGGGAAGTTTTGATAAATCTGCAGTTTGAATTTAAGCAAAGGTTCATGAATTTGTACTATTTATTGATGCAGAAAATTCTTCTTTTCCTGCCGCTGACGATTTTACACATCCTAGACTTCTTTTCTTACTGTACATCTTTCTTCAAAGGGTTAAATTTCGCTCCTTTGTTTTTCTGTTCTGTTGGAAACATGTCAGAGAAGTCGGGAAAATGGACTCCTATGGTACACATTTATAATGAAGTACCCAATTAAGCCTACATGTTTTATGTGTTATAACATTTTTGGCATTTTACATATTTTATATATTTTGAAAATATGTTTGCCCCTTAGAATTTAGGGTTTCTGTAGCGCTTCTACATCCGTCGATTTTTTGCGGATGGAATTTGCAAATTATTTTTGAATAGTTAGAAATAAAATGGTGCATATGATTTTCCCACATCCCCTCAAAATTAATTGCAAGTTTTGAGATAAGTGTTGTTATAGGTCTGTTAGATGCAAGCACTTTGCTTGGCACTGGGCAGCCTCAGTGCAGTAAGGAGAAATAGCAAGTGAGCAGCTGGTACTGTGAACAAGCCGGCCATCTCTCCGGTCGTGAGTCATGTACATGATATTTAGATTCTTGGCGCTATTTAGTGCTAGTGGCTTTCTTGCTTGCCTGTAATAGTGAATCCACATGAATGCAGCTTTGCTACGGGCACTGGTGTAACTAGGTTTATGGCGCCGTGCGGGAGTAATCAACATGGCCGTCCGTAAAGAAATTACGAATTAAAAATCAAGCTTACTGAATTTATTTTTTGGCTCAATAATTTAAATTTATTGGAAACAAAATGTTTTTTTCACTTAAAATATTCGTTTTGCTTCTCATTTTTCCGCTTCATTTACTCTGTCGCCCCCTTCTAGCTACGCTTCTGGCTAAGGCAATGTTTTCCGAATAGGGTTCAGCGGAATCATAGGGTTACGCTGAATATATTTTTGGGTTCCACGAGGAATCATGGAATAAGTAAACAACAATTTGAAAATATCTCGAAACTTTTGAAATACACCCAGGATAGAGCAGGAATTTTTTCCGGCAAATGGCAAGTATAGATTAGTCTCCCTGAGCTAGCAATTACCTCTTTGTTTCTTGGTCAGTTTGTATGTAAAGTTTTATTTGTTAGTACTGTGTCTGTTTTCATAGGCTGGTATTCCTCAGTACATGAAGAATTATTTCAGGGTTTCTTCTATGGAAATATTTGGAAACACGGGGCTAAGGGCATAAGAGTGCTCGCATGTCATTAAAATACTTTCTTTGGAATTGCTTGGGAATAGTCTAGGTGCTGGACAATCTGCGGATAAATCCCGGGGAGGGGTGAGACATTTTTGTGTCCTCCAAAGCGCCCGGACTCGATCTGAGGCCTATTTAGCGTCTTAATCAACGGGAACTGGGGTTTCGTTCCCTGGGATTAAAGCGACCGAAGCGTGAATTTAACCACTCACCTCCACTTCGTGCCTAATTTAAGAATGAGGGGAGCTATATCTCTGCTCCTCCATTATGCCTTCAAGGCATGAACAGGGGAAATTTGACCTTTTTACCTTCAGTGATTCGCCGTGGCTTTGAGGATTTTAACGAGAAGAAGAAGGGTTGTGAAATAGAAGGCAAATAAATGCCCAAGAAATGAGTCAAAAATGTGGCAGTTTTCGAAGCAGAGTGGTAAATATATTCACCAACTGATATAGCTTTTGTAACTGTCGATCTTGTTCACACAAAGGTTTCGTACAATTCCTATAAAGAAGAGCGATTTTTTCATTGTACTACTTTAACCGATTAGTTTACATAACAGACACGGGCTGTGTTCTCTGTTAAGTACGGGCTGAAGCTTATACATAAAAACCCGTAAATGTCATGCCTCGAGTAGTTCGTGTATCACTCCTAACATTCGCATTAAGCTAGCCTCGTGGTCCCTGTCTTCTAATGGACTTTGCAAGAATGAAATGAACTTTTCCTCGGTAAGAGGGTGAATCAGGTCGTGATGTCACTTTGTGCAATCAAGTTGCGTCACGAACTTTCACACAAACGGACCCGTATCTTTTCCTAAGAGACTTGGCCTAAACTGGGTCCCTTGTTATACTAAACGTTGCTTGAATGGAATTAATCAACTGAAACTCCTCGATATATCATTCTGTTATATGAGGGGTGTCCAAATGAAGTATCTTGTGTTTTAATCATCTCGTAAATTTGTTAGACCATGTGAGATTTCAGACACACGTGGAGGTGAGTATGAGGGGTAATGTTGTCTGGGATATGACGCCATGTATTGTGTCAAATAGGTACCAACCTTTCGGAGAAACACCCGCTTCCATTTTCGGGACGGATGCTTATTCAGTAGGCCTGTTTGAAACGTCGGTACGAACTAGACTACACGGTGTAAAACTTCAGTGTGTTAAACCTATTACGGAGCAAACAGGCCCATGGCTGTTTGTAAGGGTCTGTTTCGAGTGACGATCAGCCCACAGACACTTGCGGCTTTGCTGATTTCCGCACTGCATGTGCCACAACACTAGTCGAATGAAGCCACAACGGCCTTGAATAAATCACTTCGCATCCATTATTCACCAGTTATTCTACCATTCGACAGAACGTAGTATAAGGTTCTTACAGATTCGTAAAATAAATCGCTAAGTATTAGAGCTGATTTATTTACATTATTTCGAACATTTCCAAGATGTGTTTTGTTTCACTTCCGAGCTTTCTGAAGTAATTGTCTTCATGTTAAAGATTATGAACCGTCAGAGTACCTGTGACATGTAAATTTAACGACTAAAAGCCAGGAAGCTATGATTTACCACAGGGCAAACTTCGTCTTTTGTTTTGTAGTTAAGTAGTCATAATAACAGAAATCTAAAAGGCAGCATTATGACCCCATTTGATAAATTAAATACTATAAAGGTTTCAACATTTTATTCATTAACAACGTTAAAATCGTCACCATTACAAGACAAGACAACCGTGTACGTATGTTACTTTATTTACATTTGCCCGACATGTTTTGATTCAATGCGATTATCATCAGGGTATTCCTGTACCACGACTCCAGTTACTAGAGTTTCATGCAGTCGAAAATATTTAGCCGTAAAATAAAATTTTAATATTATAATTAAAATTAGACGAATGGCACAAATAATTGGAGCACATAGTCATGTGTAGCATTAATAAGCTTTGAATGTCATAAATTACAATGCTACAAAATTTAATTTCTCCGTACATTAACCGTCGGTGATATAGCACCAATTCTGCAACAGCAACAACAACAAATATAATGAAGTTTTATCTTATGAAAACTGAATTATATAGGTAATGTCACATATGATTATATGAACTTATATTTTACTTAGTTTTAAAAGGTATTGTTTTCTTTACCAACACTAAAATTATATTTTGTAGTTAATTTTTCTCAAATAGCAACAAAAAGGTTAATAGGTAAAATGCTTGTGAGGATGATTTAATTGAATCGAAGCACGTAAGGCAAGTGTAAGGAATGTGACGTAAATAGAACAAATGGATTTTTTATTATTAGACGTTAATTTAATTGGTTACAAATGTTATTCTGTACCTGTGTTCTAAACAATTTAATTCGCAGAAGACTCAATATATTCTGCCAGTTCCAGACTGGCTGCAATATGGCTTTCCCTATGCAGCAGTGAAATGTATTAATGTAGTAGTGAAACACTCTACTGCGGCCATGGCAGCAGTCCTAAGGAACTACCCTTCTTATTTACCGCCAGTTGTCACGTTTTCCCTCCAGCACATTTCTAAATGTTTTCCTACAGCCTTCTATCCTATCTGTTTCCAGGAATATAGGTAGTAATACTCATAGGATAATCTTTGCTAGAGACCGGCCCTTTGGGCTGATTAGTATAGACAATAGTGGCCTGAAGGTGAATGCAAAGGTTGCCCCGAAGAGGAAGCCTTGACCGTTGTCGTCCGTACCACACAAGGACTTGATTCCGTGGCTTTAGTATAGACAGAGGAAGTGTACGCCAGAGCTGTCAGTTCTGAGAAACTAAGCCTTCATTTTCTAATTATGTAAGAAAGTTTGAGGTCAACAAGCAGAATGCCTGAGTCTATAGAACCCACACACAGTGCAGCCACTAGATATGGAACTGCCGGCGATTCATGAGAAGAGTCGAAGTGCTATTAAGCAAGAGGACTTAATTATAGCTCCGAGGATCTGCTTAAGACACGCGCAAGTTAAACGTTCTCTCGTATTGCGAAATGTAACTGAAATGCATTTCCAAATCAATAAATAACTTAAACGATTTGTACATTGTTATGTCCTGGAATATGACGCCCTGCATTTTGGTAGATATAGATCAAAGATGCGGAAGAATCTCCTTTGTCCAACCTGAAAGTAGAAGAGCTGGATATCCAAGAAAGAGTGTAGGATTATTGTAAAATCCGACGAAAGTATTATGTACATATATTGCAATCCGTTCCAGCAATCCAGTCGAAATCCATCCAAACACAACAAGATTTAATTTATTATGCGAAACTACATGTTTCGACCTAGTTCAGGTCAGCCTCAGGTTCACAATTTGTGTTTAAAGCATATTGAGGAAGAAATTCCTTCCTCGATGTGTTTTAAACACAAATTGTGAAACTAAGGATGACATGAAATAGGTCGAAACATGTAGTTTTGCATAATAAACGAAATTTAGTTGTGTTTGGACGGATTTCGACTGGGTTTCTGTTATAAAGAGCACAACGGGGTGACATCCTTTAAAATTGAAATACATTCTTTCGTACGCGTGTTACTGTTTGAATTAATTGCTTTCTGAAAATTTCATTTTCATTTCCGTCGATAAAGCTTCGTATAAAGCAAAGGTCGTTACACTGAAGAAAGCAACCTTCTGGCAGTTATTTGGCTTATGCTAACGGCTCTGCACAATTCCAGTAATTTGCGACTTTAAGCTATTTTCTCGCATCGTTTGTCTTTCGACATCAATCATTCCGAGCAAATTATTCTGGAATTTTAGTAAAGATCCACCAAAGTACACGGCATCGCTTACAATGAGCCAGCAATCTTCTCAGACCTCGTGTTGAGAACGTCGTATTTTACCAGATAGGTATGTCACAAAAACATTTATCCAAATTGTTTTCGTTTTGGTCACTTCTGGTATTCGTTTAACAGAATGCTGAGTTCAAATCAAATATTTACCATAAACATGAGCTTGTTTTTCTATGTTTCCAAGAAATTTGCGTGAGCATCATGTTCTTGGCCCTCCACCCATGTAAATATTTGTGTTTTTTGTGGTGACTTTATTATCTCCAGTCGCACAAGCATCTTAGATATAATCCTAAATTATCGATAGACCATTTATATGTCATTCACAGCAGCTTCATTCCATATAACTTCCAGGTCATTATGCACTAATCATCATATAAGTTTATGCCGTAGAATCAAAGCCATCGAAAGATGGTGATGATGATGATGATCATCATCATCTTCATCATTATCATGTAGCTATCATGGTGTTGGGCCACTTGTTGACCCGGTCAGGTCTCACTCATCCATGAGCATCTACAGTGGTCTTCCTTGGTTCCTTCTGCCTTTTGTTGCGTAACTTTTTATTATCCTGGGTAATCTGTTACGAGGCATTCTATTTATATGTTTTATCCAACTTCTCTTGTAGTCCTGTATTTTGTCCAAAACTGGGGTTATATTTAATTCCGTTGCAGTCTCTGTATTTGTCTTGTGATCTGTCCAAGTGTGTCCTGCTGTTCCCCTCATAGACTTCATCTCTTCTACAGTCATTCTTCTTGCGTCTCTTGCTTTAACGGTCCAATTTTCACTGCCATATAGCAGAGTTTGAAGGGCTAGTGAATTGTAAAAGCTATCGAAAGAGAAATAAATAATAAATAAATAATAAATAAATAATAAATAAATAAATAAATTCAGCAATATGCTAGACACACTTTATACACAGCTTCTTGTTTTATTTTAAATGCTGCTGGAAACGTGAAATTCGTTATTGAATGTAATAATAGTTCTCACATATTCCGTATACAAGTATAGTGATGACGACTAAGTGGAAGGAAACTACGTGACAGTTTGCGTGGAAGTATTTGGTTCAGTTACAAATTTCGAGTTGCTGTAATGTTAAGGTTCATTTTAATAGCTGGGTTGTGACAACTTACTCTTTGGTAGCTGGATAGTAACATTTTGGAGGGTCCCTCTGCTTCCATGTGGAGAAAGATACTAACATCTCGTGTAAGATCATCTCTCTTTCGCTTTCTGTGTCTGCAGATGCACGCAGCATGATTTCAGAAACTGTAGTAGTCATCTACCAGACTATGCGGTGTCATAACTCACAAGATCACACCCTCAGTCCACGTAATTGCATAAATACTATTTCTATAATCCTCTGTAACACACAAGGTATTCATTCCAGGGGTAACCAAAACTTGTGCATGGGCCTGAGCTTAGTATTGTGAATCCTGCTGTGGCTGTTATACACACAACTTCTTCTCAATTTGTTATACACACAAGTCTTCACAATTTCGTAAATTTGAATTTTTTCATGTTTTGAGAGATATTTCTCAATTTGAGAAAAATTTTCCAACTGCACAATAACTTCAACAAAAAAAAGTTATTTTGTTTGGCTCATCCAATAATTTTTCGTTGAGAGACTGGCAACCACACTGGTCAAAGGTCTGTGTCATTATTTTAAGAAATTACAGTAAACCTAACATTGCCACCATCTCACTACAAGTGATTACATGTACAAAAAATACACTTAAAAAGAAATGTGAGCTAGTAATAAGTAGACTCAGGAAATTGTTTCGCGACCCACTCATAATAGAATCATAGCTTAAGAAACATTATTTTAGAGTATGAGATCCCCTTCTTAACTTCTACAGATTTTGCGGACCCCACATAGTAACAATTGTCCCACTAGGCTTCACTAATTGAAGAAATACATAAAGACGACACAACTGTTACAACCTCGGGACAGCTACGAATGAATTCACATTTTAATGAAACAGCACAGGATAAAAGAAGAGACGAAGGGCTGGGTGGAGCGGTGTGACTCACTGCGTGAATTTTTGGGGCACTTGGAATAACCCGTGGGCCGGGTTAGCTCCGTCGGTATAGCGACTTGCTACGGGTTGGACGGCCACGGGATCGAATGCCGCTGAGGGCGACATTTTCTGCACCCGTCCAGAACGGCCTTGGGGCCCATCCAGACTCCTGTAAAATGGGTACCGGGTCTCTTTCTCGGTGGTAGTGGCCGGGGCGTGGTATTCGCCAGCCACTTCCGTCTAGCACCGATATTAAGCAAAGAGTATAGCTATGCCTCTATCCTCCCCCTCTGGGCTTTCATGGCCCGTTCTAAGGTGAAATTTACCTTTAGCTTTACCTTGGAATCACCTTAGATCAGCCGGGGTTCTACAGTCCACCGATGTGAGACCAGTGGCTGTAATGGAAGGAGATGAATTAGGGACTTTCTGAAACTCTTGGTTAAATGATATAACGACACTGCTGCGATGGTAGTGAGGGGAAGCAGAACTAAACTCTGTGGACAAAAATCGACACTCACTTCGAACGTTCAGTTCCAGTTTTGCGCTGCGTTGGGTGTTCAGTTTAAGGTACACGGACACTCAGCCGTACATGACATTATCTCTGATAATCAGCAGCTTACTGATTACGGCTTATTAATTCCCTTTACTGTTGGTCAATAGACTCATCTCGACTTATCTCGATTTACCAGCTACATCGAGACAAACTCATGTAATTGTTTCCGAATTTTAGGAATTAGTAATTAGGCCTACTATACATACTACCAGCTTTAACATTCAAAAAATTCTACTTCCTGTCCACGGTGTGTATTTATGTGTTTTTTATGGATTTCAGAACAAATATCGATTATTTCCTTATTCCGCATTAACTGACTGGTTTTTATAACCGAGACGGAGTGTGTTTACTGCGCGGTACGGACTGGATGTTGAAATATAATTTAGGTTAAACTAAATCCTGGGGTGTTTCAGTCAACAAACTGAACATACACGTCATTAAACGGCCACTCTGTTTGCAAGTTGCATCATTTGTAGAAGCACTAGCGTCATCATTGCGGTGCACAGCGACGTAATAGACGCTAAAAACGTATTTTGGAGGCGTGAATTAAAAGACGGCTCGTTAGATAGGTTGTGAAGATAAGAAACCAAACAACCAAGGGACAATTAAAGGCGTAGACTCACAGTTCGACGTCCTTTGGTCCAGCAGCCATCGCTTCGTAACCAAAGCGTTGCTGAGCTGGGACAAAGAAACGCAGCTGTAACGGGGACTGTGCTTACTCTAGCGGATTTCTGCCTTAGATTAGTGCCTTTATGTAATTGTGTTAAGGTCATTATGGAGATACGCTGGCTGTGTTCCCCATCTGTAAAATAGTAAAGGAATTTTGGAATAGGTCTATGTCGTCATTCCCTGCCCTGTTGTGACATTAGCATTTTATGTTCAAATGTTAACCTGATCAGGTCATTTACATACATGCATTAGCCGACGATGCCTATATCTCTTCCTTTCGTGGTGTAATAACACTCCAATTTCGACCTACTCTCAGTCACATTTCCCTGTTTTGAGCTTGATATGCAACCAGTGGCAGAAGGCTTGAAATGTCCTTCTTGCAGCATTATTCGCGCGTACGTTAAGAGAGGCCAAACCAACTGGCAACGCGTTCAACGGCGGATACGTAGTGAGTATTTCGGTGGGAGAAGACTCAATTTGGTTTTTTCGTAGCGGCAGAGATTCTGGAATATGCTGTTTTTCCGGTCGTGAAATGTGACCGGATGTAAGCATAAATATTTTCCTTACAGAACAACGGATGTAGTTTACCTTACACGAAAGTTTTCACACCGTTAATAGTTGTTTATTTTGAAATCTTTCTATGCATTACATGTAGACGCGAAGTTTACCCAAAACGTTTTGCGACACCTTCTGCATTTCAGTCAAAATCAAGAGCGAATGTATGCAGTGTTGTCTGTGGCTAATTTTGTATGTCGCTTTCTATACTACTGCGCCGCGGAACAATATATTTTTTCGTGCATGCGCAGGGGTTCGTCAAAATGGCGTAATATGGTGATGTGTATTTTAAAAAACGGGCTGTTATTGAATTTCTTGTGAAAGACAAGGATATAGTAAGGAATATTCATATGTTGTTAAAATATGCACGGTGTCAATGCTGTTCATAAAATAGGGTTAGTCGTTGGTCTTTACCAACTGAAGGCTTCTGAGACAGGCTAAGTGAATCTCAGCGACGCGCGTCGCTCTGGCCGGGCAACAACAGGCGTTGCTTCAACGTGCTGATGAAGTCATTCGAAACGACAAATATATCACGCGCAGATAACTTACAGCTGTGCTGTCAGTATCCAGGGGAAGTGTGAACAGCAGTACTTGTGCCTTAGGTTATTAAAAAGTGTGTGCTCGTTGGTTTTCGCGAAGCCTGACCGACTAACACAGACTTATGCGGAAAGAAGTGTGTCCAGATTTGCTGTCCCTTTGCGAGGCTGATAGTGAAAGCTTTTTGTCACGGATCGTCACTGGGGATGAAATATGGATACATCACTCTGAACCGCAGACCGAAAGGCCGTCAGTGGAGTGACATCATCCAGCTTCTCTTCAGAAGAAGTTTAAGGCTACCATTTCAGCAGACACATAATTGTTGATTCTTCTTATAATAATAAAGAACTTTCTCTCACAAATGCCCTGTGTGGGAAAGTACAGTTATTTTATGGTTAAGAACGATGTTGCTTTTACTGCACAGTGTTATAGCCCGAATTTGAAATGATGAACTATGCCTATATGAGTTAATCTTAGCAAGGACACAGAATTATCTCATGATGTTTTGCACAGTGTGAAATGCGACTTCTGATGACTTAGAAGGTAAACAAACATCACGTAAGTTCATTCAAATATGTACACTATGCTCATAATAAAATACACGTTCTTGTTTTGTACGTATAAAAACTACATATTCTCACTGTATAATAAACTGCACTGCCTAAGATGAGGTAATGCAGTTTTCAGTTTCCAGGAACAGTTTTTGGTTTCGGAACGTATAATTAATCTAGGTCTTAATAGATGAAATATTAAAATTAAAAAAATGCAGATTTTACTTAAGGGTGCCCGACTCGACTTCTCGCTTTGAGAAAGAGACAGAAATGTATGTGCGTGTGTGTGTGTGTGGGGGGGGGGATAAACCTACCCCACTGCTTCACAGAATTAGGTGCAGGCTGCACAGTCAGTTTTAAGAATTCTCCATACATGGCTCCATTACTTTGCTATATAGGCATCAAGTAAAATTAATCATGCTGAGGTTACTTACCCATCACGACACAGCGGTAACTGTCTACAGCTACTGTTTGTTGTAACGCCATGCTAACGGGGAATTTCGCCCGCAAATTTAGTGTGGGATTTAATTTATTCTCCGAAGAAACGGTGATTGCCTCACTAAACACTATTCACATAATTGTCTTTGTAACAGCAATGCGATGTGTTGTCTTGGAAACAGGAACAGTGTTTTAAAATATTTTGTTACTGTAAAGTTTTAAATTTGTTGCATTCCAAATATAATTTTTAAAACTGCATTTTAAGATTACGGAATTGTGCAGTGGTCTAGTAGAAAGGAGCGCCATGTATTGGCTTGCTGAAGTACTGGTTGAACGTGTTGGAAACTGCTCAGGTGATTGAAGTGTATCTGTATGTTACAACGTGACACAGGCTTTACGACATGCATATCTGTGGCTCAGTGACACTTACGAAGTGTGAAAAATTATGAAATACATTTGAGCAGGTTATAAAAAGTATACTAGCACAGTCATAGTACTTTTTTCTTATTCTGACCTGGTTCTACCCCGTTAATGACACACACACACACACACACACACACACATTTTGTAGGGATCCTCTGGATGAGAGATCCGCCCATCGCAGAGACCTCTACCTGACAAAACTAAAAAATCACAAAACACAGACAGCAATGCCTCGGCGAGATTCGAACCCACAATCCCAGCAAGCGGGGGCCTCAGATCTGTGCTTTAGACGCAGCGGCCATTGGGATCGGCTAGCCTAATTTCATCGTGTTACAATGGTCTCTGAATTACAGCTAGTGGGGCGGTTTTCCTTCCCTTTGAATCGATAGGCATGGTCTATTCCTGGAACACGGGGTTTCCCAGCTTTCAAAAATGACCGATACTTAACTTGAAAGTCTTCGCTGTGCTTAGTTAAGCACTGCTCGATTTAGATGTAGGGTAGAGTGAGGGTATAACACCGTACATTTCTGAAATCGGCACTAGATTGTGAACAGTGAACAGCAGGCAGGAGTCGGATGTGTCTCGGCAGAAGAATCCCCTGCACCTCTTGATCAGGAGGCTGTGTGAAACCAACAGTCGGTATAAAGAATGTGGAAAAATAAAAATGTGTATCTCTGTTAGGAATCAAGCCCGATCCTTACTTGCTTTTACTGTATACATGCCATCATTCTGTAGTTAATGTGATATGTTTTCTACATAACGAAGCAGTATCTAACCAACTTAATCTCATTCTTCTATTCTTGTCACAAAAGCCTGTATTCTGCTCTTTGTCTGGAAGTTAATTTTGTAGTTATTTTAAAATACTACGTATCAAATGCCCTTTAATTCTGTAAGACGGTGAAGAAATTCATTACATCTTTCTGCAATGTCTTATGTAGGGCTAAAATTAAAATTAAGTCTCAATGAACGTACAATGTCAAAATTTATCACATTTACTGAATTTATTGCGCTCTGTTTCAGTCTGAGTAACAGTACATTATAGACAGAATATCACTGGATATTAACATAACATGTAAAGAAAAACAGCACAGACAGACTGGTACTGGTTCACGTAGCCGTACGTATACATATGCAACTTTATAAAACGTGTAAAAATTATTCCACTTAAGAACTTTTTTCAAGTGTGCGACAGTTTAACAGCAATTAAGGAGAGCTTCACTAAAAGCATTGAAATAATGGAAAATAATGCCGAATGCTATCTGCTATTTAGCCGACATTAAGTCACCTATGCTATCTCCTTGTTTGTAGCTTTGAAGTGGCGTTTGATGGTCGAAAGGGCTACTTAATATTGTCCGAGCGTGTTAGGACTTCCGGCTCACAATAAAGGCAAATTTTACCTGTAACTTTATACAGCCCACTGATATGCTGACGAGTATCTCTGACAATTCTTATCTCTAGTTACGATTTCTATAGACAGCGATTCTGTGGGTCCACTCTTTTTCTTTATGGCCCTTAGGGAGTATTGAAGATATCACAGTGTTGCCGGCTGTCCGCACCTTGAAACAGAAATGCCCTTGAAGTAAGACTTCATGGAACAAGGATACTACTGTATCATACTAACTTTATCGGCAGAAGTCGAGGCTGCTTCACGAAGACCGAGTTTTCAGCCATCACTGACGTTGGGATGCTTATCGGACGTTTATACTGGCTTGTGTGTGTTAGGCTATATACGTATTTCTCGCTTGCAGTAAGAGACTGAACACCACGGTCATGTGCAAAGGGAAACCCGCAGGGTTCTTCCTCTTGAAGTATGGTGCGATTTCCGACACATCCTAAGAATATCAAAATGCATTAAAGCTTCTCAAATTAACCTTTACAACTGTTTACTCATGTGTTTCAGCAACATTCTTGCGTTGTCACTGCACAGTCGTAAGACGTTTTGTGTTTACTTCATGCTGACAATTAAAAGTCTCAAGAAGAATTCCATGCGATTTGTTTTGCGAACGTTTGAATTCATCTCCATACAAAGTTTAGTATTTAACTGACAGTGATTAAATAAAGAAATCCAATAAAATTGTAATGACATTGAAAAGTGGCTATGTAGAAGCATGTTCTGAGCTTGTTTCGGGTAGCAGGCTGAGCGATTTCTGAATAGGACCCGGTATGGGTGGAGGCGTAGGTAGGTGAGCGCCCTCCGGATGGAAGCCTGTTTCATCAGCAATGTACCTGGTAGAAACACAAAGGAAACGCACATTAGAATTATATCTGTATTTGGTACTATTTGGGGGGCCACGGTGGCGCAGTTGGTTGAGGCACTGTGCTACAAACCGGCAGGTCGCGGGTTCGATTCCCGATGGTGTCAGTGGAATTTTTCATTGGCATAATCCTGTCGGTCGCACTATGGCCCTGGGGTCGACTCAGCCTCTAACGGAAATGAGTACCAGGAATATTTCCTGGGGGGTAAACGCGGCCGGTGCGTAGGGCTGACAACCGTACCACCTTCATGTGCCGATTGTCTAGAAATCTGGGAGCCTCAACCTCCTGGAACCCTGTGGGCCTGTCCAGGCCTGTAATGGGACTGCTTTACCTTTTTTTTTTTTTGGTACTGTCATAATCGTCTTATGTATCCTCTTTGTTTGTGAGTGACAGACACTTGGCGCTTGGACTGTGGGCGAGTCACAGCAAGCCCGCCACGGTTTAGGTGGCAGTCTCCTCAACAAAGACAGACCTTCGTCTTTAAGCGATGGTTAACAGAGTTATCATGTTTACAACTGACGTAACTAAGGGGATGATAGAGCTTGGTTTGCGAGTGGCGAAGGGTTCTAATGGATACGATAAATACAACGCCGTGTTTCAGGTATATTTCCAGTTAGGTAATAATAATCAACCACAAAACCCCTCTGATGTAAACACGGTGAATTATCGCATTTCTCCTACGTCACTCAATGTACTGCTGTGGTTATATTACTTGTTTTCTCACGGTATCCACACACTATCTTGGCATTTGGTCAAGGTTTCGAACGTAGCATACACCATTCAGTATTTACTAATGGATTAGGCCTGTTTTAAGTTCACCTGACTTTTCACTTAAGTGAAACTATGCACCTGTTGAGGACGTATTACTATTAAATCCATCTATCAGACATCGAAAATTTCTACGTCCTATGTGACCGAATAACATGCGCATTTGTTTAAGTAATCATAACCGTTTCCTCTTACACACTATATATATGTACGTTTGAATGTGTATATTCTTACTCATGATGTGTCTTATTGTGGAAACAATATTCATGGTACTTTCAAGATTTTTGATGGGCCAGGGAAAAGAAAACTAAAACGTGGTACTGAGCTGAGGTTAGAAACAGGCATCACTCATCAAAATTTCTGTCACAAACACTTTCAGTTTCGATGCACCTTAAGAATTAGAGATGTAAAAATATTAACTGCTAATGAAACATAAAAATGCTTATTATGGAATGCTGTCTTTTTACATATTTGACAACTCACGGAAAATAGCGACTGGATATAGCGTTCAAAGAGTAATAAGATTTTCATGTACCAATTTTTAGTTGGTCAGCGATAAAGTGATAAATCTGGTCGGTGGGACTACACGAGAAAAGGACCAAGCTGGTTCAAGCTTTGGCGCTAGAGGCTTGTATCCGGCAGATGCAAATGTAGGATCCCCTCCAGGACATCAAATTCCCTGACTGAAGTTTCTCGTTGTTTTACAAGTCACTCCTAGCAGTACCTTGAATTTTTCCGCAGCCGCTCTTTTTTCAGCTTCTTTATCTTATTGTAGATAGTCTTTCGACGCTGTGGGGTTTGAATTACTTACATAGAGTCGTTACATGAACTGCAAATGAAGATAGTTCATACGGATATTTTTTTTCGAAATATGGTAATAACGTATTTACTAATGGTGTGTTTGGCATGTGATCATACTTCAGACTGATGGGACTGCCATCTGGTGCTGTGTAGGAGAAGGAGCCCTGAATCACTTGACTGTCGCCAGTGTTTTCATCTGTTGTTCCTTCACCGAGCCCACTGCGGACATCGATTACTGGTTTCACGAATCCTGATTCTTCAACTTTGATCCCATTCGATGTTTCAAAGCTGTAACATGGAATAAGTAGCAGCTTAAAAACGGTGGATTTACATCATGGGTCAGTCGAGAAGGCCTGATTTCGGCCGATGTGAGATTTGTGGTGGATTCTTCCTCTGTCAGTATCATAGCAGCAATGCTCCATTCATTCTCTTATCAACCATGGATGTTGCGTAATCCTATAACTTTAGAACGTCGTTAAATAACACATATAAAAGACAAGAAACAATCAATTATTAGGTGCATTTATGTCGCTTACTTACTTTCAATGCTTTAATCGTATGTAAATAAAGAATGTAACAGAATGTTTTGTGTCAGAGGTGTCAGGTATAGTGTAATACTACAACACATACAACAACTGTTTCGGTTGGAACAACTACGTTTTTAAAATATATAAACCCTTGCTACATATTTCGACCCTTTCCCTTTGTCTTTAGCTAAGTTCAGTTATCGAAATTAAAGTTTATGTGTCGTTCTTATTAATATTGGCATAATGTTGCATTATTGTAGATTTCAAATCATTTGTCTTCCTTATCTTGTTTCAGTTCTGAACAGTAACACGCTGTTGCTTTGTATCTGTAAATGTCTGAGTATTATTTGCATGTTTTGTTCTGTCCTCTCCATTTTGGTGCAGTGTGTTGTACCACGTGATTTACTTGCTTGTCTTTGTTTTTAGCTCTATAGTTTTTCGTTGTGATATTTTGTTCGCTGTGCGAAGTGTACGACTTCGCACAGCGCACAAAATATGAAATTGTAACACTGAAAACATGCGATGCCAAAATAGTGTGGCAGTGAGTAATGCTGGCAACGAAACTTGCCCGAAGATGACCGGAAAGGATCGAAATACGTAAACGTTTTCGTTTTAATATATATATATGTATATATATACATAACTGTGACAAACGGAGAATGTGGAATATTTCAACTATTAGGGTAACATGATAACAAATTATGCAAGCTGTACGCGTGAAACTAAATCCAGGATTGCCATGACAAAAGCAGCATTCAACAAGAAGAAGGCTCTCTTCACCAGCGAGCTGGACTTAAATTTAAGGATGCACTAGTAAAGTCTACACTTGGAGCACAGTTTTGTATGGTGCTGAAACTTGGACACTTCGGAAAGTAGATCAGAAATACCTGGAGCATTTTGAAATATGGTGCTGGAGAAGGATGGAGAAGATCAATTGTACCGCTCTTGTGAGAAATAAAGAAGTATTACATAGAGTCAAGGAGGAGAAAAATATCCTATATAAAATAAAAAGAAGGAAAGCTAACAGCATTATTAACATCTTGCGTAGGAACTGCCTTCTGAAACGCATCATTGAAGGAAAGCTAGAGAGAAAGATACAAATGACGGGAAGACAAGGAAGTAGATGTAAGCAGCTACCGGATGACCTTAAATAAGTGAGAGGATACTGAAAATTGAAGGAAGAAAGACTAGATCACACTCGGTGGAGAACTTGCCTTGGAAGAGGCTATGGACCTGTCGACAGACAGACTGCGAAATGAACGAATGACGAAGTCAATAAATGAAAGAATACGGCTGTGTCGACTGAGTGGTGTTATTTGTTGTGTGCGTGTCTTGCTGAGAGCACAACGGCATGTCGCTTCTGAAGATGCTGTGAAATATTTGGTGCAACGGTTTTGCTATGCTGAGCCACTTGAAGAACGCACGTGGATCGACATCCGCCAGTTGTTCCTCGATCTCTTTCTGTCGGCCTCCAGCGTATGTGCCTACATTCTTCTCCAACTATCAGACCATTCGGCTCGTAAGGATGCTGCTAGTGATAACCACGTCATAAACTTCGCTAGACACGGGTACATTGAAGAGGGTTTTATAGCCCACAGAGGGCTGGCAGAAATACAATAGCTTGCAGTAAGGGAAGTGGGGAGGGGTTGCGCGAGCTTCATTGTTGCCACCATTCACGAAACCTTATTTCATGAAATTAGTTCACTCCTGAATTACGTACCTGGAATTTGCAGGTGAAATAACAAGAAATACGCACGACGACAAATTTTGCTATCTTTTTAAAGAATTAAATTGGTAGACAGTTTTATTAGCTGTCCTACCCCTGCCCGGTTCCTCAGTCGGCATGACGTAGCTGAGTCTCTATCCCGTCTGAGCTGTAGAAGGTTAAACTGGTATTTGGCTTCAGCGAACATTAAGTACGTGCTGTGAAAAAGCGGGGTTGAAGACAGCATGTTGACTCCAGGTGCGTTACAGGCGACTGAAACGCTGTATGTTGACCGTAACGACAACTACTCTCCCTGCGGTCACTGTTAACGTAGTTCAACGCGTTCTCGCTTGGCGCTGCTATGCATTAATTTACGAATACAAATTTGGTGCTGACTTACTGACTGTGCTGATGCATATTGATAGTAGAACAGACGAGTGCACGAACAATCTTGGTGAAGTGGGTAGCACATGGGTTTTTAATCGGTAAGTCCGGGCAACGACTCTTGATTCGATGACAGGTTCAAACAAACAGAGGTGTTTCATCGTTTTCCTCAGTACCACGAATTTTATCCAAAATTATAAAACGACCATATCTGTCCAATCAACTCACAATTAATTAATTATTCTCTAGTTAGCTGGCATTCGACACTCCACAGACTTACCTATCTTTTCTTATCTAAATAACTACCTGCATATCTACCTAACTACACACGACATTACGAAAAGATGCTGATGTTTACCCACTCGTCGAACGGTAGCTTAGCTACAGAAGACAGTCACGGCTTAGCTGACACAGCCACGGTAATCGGACAGCTGCTTACAGCAGAATAAAATAAATGATAAATAAATAGAACAGTACAGGGAAACTTCCACACGTAATAGAACACTCCTGTTTGTGTGTAGGTCGAAACGTGTGGCAGCCGACAACAAATTTATGGTTACATCGGGTCATGCGTAAAGCCAGACGTCTTGTCCTGGAGCACCTGGGGAAGACCTTTAAGCCAGAATATCTCAATTTTCGCATTTTATCTTTTCAGACAAATGCATCAGAACAACTCATTTTAACAATATGATCTTCTGTGATTGGACATACCGTACGCCAATACAGGGGTACGGACGTTTCGGAGGAACCAACTGTCCTCATATTACGGTCTTGTACGTTGAATACCCTTTTGAAACGCTGGTACATATATAACAAAGTGGACTGTGTTATCTTCTTAGAGGAGCGTATCCGACATAACCACGTCAAATCTCACAGCAATGGTGTTAACCAACCAGGCCGTCTGTACAACACCATCCGGCGACATACAACTTTTATAATCGGTACAGGTGTTTGAACTTGTCTAGGCATATTTGCATTTCAAGAAACCTTCATCTTCACGTAGAGTTGTGACGTAACTTCACGAGGTGAAATGCCGCAGAGATTTAGACTTCGCTGCTAAGAGATGGCGGAAGAAGTTTTTCCCTTTTGTCTGTAAAATAAAATGAATCCAAACCACGCTAAGTCCTAAGCAAACAGTAACTCACACGTTCGCCGACTTATTTTTATGAAATTTAGGCACTTTTCTGAGCGCTTGCAAATTCCGTATTTACGAAATTTGGCACACATATACATGAAGGGTCTTCTTAGCTGCTGATTTAAATTTTAGAGTGACTTATTTGAAAATATGTGATTACTAATATTACTCAAATTGATTACTTTTCCGAAAAGAAAGTAAGTCGAACCCGCAGGAACGACATCGGTTTATACACCTCCTCCATAGCGTCAGATATTCTGCGGTACCAATTAATTCCTCACTGTTAACCATAACGTTACACTACTCCATTATAACGACACTCGTTTATCGTTTCCTTTCGCAGACCTTCCCTCTTCTACCTACTTGTTCACAGTAGGTGTAGAGGGTTTTTAGTTTCACTTGATCACACTCAGACACACACCACATTCGGTAGGACTCCTCTGTACGAGGGATCGGTCCGTCGCAGAGACCTCTACCTGACAACACAAACACTGTACAAGAGACAAGCATCAATGCCCCCGGTGGGATTCGAACTCACGATCCCAGCAAGCGCTCGGCCGCAGACCTACTCCTTGCACCGTGCGGCCACTGGGATCGGCCACTCGTTTATAACGACACAAAACAGTCCGTCTCTTTCATGACGTTATAACTGAGTTCGACTGTACTTTCAGTTCGTGGGAAAAACGTATACGTGTTTGGTAAAACAAAAATTTGTGAGTAAATGCCAGTATATGTAATTAATAAGATTAATTACTATATTTCACATTTATTTAATTACGCTTAAATTTCGCTTTTACCGAATACCGTAGATCTGACATCACTAGAAACACTGTCGACTACCACCAGTATCGAAGCAAGCAAAATAAATATCTTTTACCCCCCCCCCCCGTCCCAACCTTAAAGAAAAATCATTATATAAATTTTGTGAAGGGTCAAATTAAAATCACCTGTAATAGCGCACAGTGACATTGAAGTTGCAATTCATGTAACAGCAGACACATCTTCCTACTCACAGCTAAATCTCTTTGCACAAGGTCCTTCTCGAGCCGTCAATATTTATTCAGCTAATGAAATATTTGTGTCCTTGTGGAACTTGATGTCTAATCGTCATAACGAGAACTATTCTTTGTTCCTCTGCCTTGAGATATTTCAGTCCTGTGCAGAACCTCAGAGCACGTTTCTCTGAAGTCCGGTGTGATGTTATCCTCTGGTGTATTTTCGGTTTACAGTGAGTCCTTTTTTCCAAACCGCCTTCTGCTTTGTTCATGCACAAGTCACTGCTAATACAATGTAACATACCGTATTTCTATAATACTTGTGGTCTTATGAAGGTGTGCCGACGTTTCATAAGTACAGAGAAGCACCAGGCTTCACTGAAACATCTGCACACTTCTATCATTTCTACAAGTCGCCACATTCCAAAATACAGTGACTCTTCTAAGAATCTCAAACGACATAGTTAAAGATGTTTGTATTAGCTTTGTCCTTTGTACCCTTATCCCTCTCAGTAAAGTTTTTCTCCCCTGTCCACGCCATGAATGTTTATACGCGATGTAAAATACAGCTTCGCTTATTTCTAACGTGAGAACTAGGCTCAGGTCGGTGATTAAACTCACGCCGCAGTCTCTTTAATCCCGGGGAAAGAATCCCTCTTACCCAGAGAGGACGCTTTGGAAAAGAGAAAATCTCTTGACCATGTCTGTAATAGAATCTTGGACCGGTCAGTCCGTAGCATAGACGATGTATCGACTGAGATAGAGCTTCTGTTACTACTTCATGATGTCTCTGATGTTCAGATGTTGCCTCAATACTGTTTTCGAATAACGGTAGCTGCATCACAAAATTGAAGACTTTGCTGTCAGGACTTGAAGCCTCGGCAGTTAGTTAACTTACCTGTAGTTGAAGCTGCCATCAGCGTTCACAACGGCGTTCTGGGAGATGATCTGCACGGGCGTAGTATGGACGGGTTCTTGGGGGGCGCCGAGTGACAGAACGGTCACTGTGGACAGCGCGAACTGGAACACACACAGACAACTTCCTAAACCGAAAGTAAATGGAAATCCGCGTGAAGTTACGTTTGGGAATTAGTTGTGCATCAAAATATCTCTCCTATCTTATGCCAAATTAAGATTCATTCCTTTGGAAAGTGAATTTAACGTGAATTATACAAATTTATATATTTATATTGTAGTAGCCAGTAAGCACACATATTCTGCATTACAAAAACAGAAGGACTAATTCTGTGAAAGGAAATAATCTCACTTTTTCCTGGGAATCACATGAAACACATAAATATATTTTGTATGGAGAAGGTACGGTGTTTGAAGGTAAAATCTGGTGGTACGTACAATGCAGTAAACACTGGCCTTTAAGAAGCTACTGGGAAGACTCTTGGAACGAAACTCTAGCGTAAGATGGGAAATACAATGTTTCTCTTTTGTTAAGGATCAATTAAAATAAATGACAGTCGCATGAACTGTAGTTTAGGATTAAGATTTGCAAAATAATATCTCTCCTGTCTTAATGCCAATTTAGAATATACTAGCAACAGACAGCTTTACGAGGGAGATATCACCATTAGAATATACGTTTGGTTAACCAAAAAAAATTTTCGTCTTCTGAACTTCAGCTACTCTGTTGTTTGAGGTACTGACAATTGCTACAAGCAATTACAGCCATGCTACAAGTAGCACGTTGACACATCAGGCGCTATTAATAGATCAGAATTTATAGCTTCGTATTTTAGACTGTGTGTAGATAATGAACTGGAGAGATGTGAATAAAGGAGGTCCTGGTGTAACTTAGTTATGCTCCCGTGTTTTCCATAGAGGGAGTGAGGAAAACCACGAAACGTCCCAGCCTACATGTTCGGTGCTCCGGCTGTGACGCAAGCATAACGCCTGAAGAATGCGAGATACATGAATTACCGTTTCAACCAAACATGCCCCCCTAATATCAACAAATAACTCATTATCTTAAGTTAACTTGCAACGCTGATTGCAACTGATTGTACTGAAGGAACTGCATATCAAAGTCTGCATCAACATACGCTACATTTGTACTGTAAAGAGAAACGTTAACTGTTGGTCATACGAGAGGGCTTTCTAAATTAATAGGCTATTTCAGACCAATTATTCGAGGTATTTGACCACAAAGATGGAGGCAATATGTTTGTTCTAAGCTTTGATAAATGTATACCAAACTAAACGGCGTCAAAACCCGAAATATTTATTTTTTATCGTAACTGCCATCACAGTTTCAAATACCATATAAAAGGTAATTTACTTAAATCACTTTAATATGTCTCTGCATACACAACGGCTAAAATGTCTATGGGGCGCTAGATAACAGGAGAGTGGAGAAGATTACATAACGAGGAGCTTTATGATCTGAACTCATAAGCAAATATATTCAAGTGACCAAATCACGAACGGTGAGATGGGCAGGACAGGTAGCACGTGTGAGGGAGAGGTGCATACAGTGCTTTGGTGGGTAAACCTGAAGGAAGGAGATCACTCGGAAGACCTAGGCGTCGATGGGAAGATAATGTTAAAAAGAATATTCAAGAAGCAGGATGGGGTGGTATGGAGTGGATTAACCTGGCTAAGGATAGGGACAGGTGGCGGACGCTTGTGAATGCAGTAATGAACCTTCGGGTTCCATAAAATTCGAAGTTTCGTGACTAGCTGGGGACCATTAGCTTCTTAAGATTCGCTCCGCTCCATGGAGTTAATTACTGTGTATAGGCCACAGTGCGTGTTTGGTAGCACTGTGCATTCTGCGTATTTCACAAATTTAAGATTATTATGTTACACGGCATATAGGGATAGATGTGGAGTTTTGTAACATCAACCGTCAGTGGAACACTTGGTCATAAAAGTACGCAAACGGAATGGGAAATATTTATAGCTAAAATATTGAGCATGAGAGGCCGAATAGGTATTGTAGCCCATTTGGTCTGTAAATCCCTTAAGAATTCGAAGTTTCAAAAGCTAACTTTATTGTTTCCTTAAAAATATGGCTCAAAATAAGGCAAGTCATAAGACGACACAAGATAAAAAATAATTTTATTCATTTGTAAAACCCAAACATTCATGTAAAAAGTGTTATAGTTATAAAATGTGCGAGTAAAGATGGAAAGCACACTTAAAGACGGAACATTAAGAACACACGAACGGACTGGTTACACGCTATGAGATGACGCAAGTCTTGGCTGCTTTATAACAACCTTGTGCAGCGCAGTACATGTTCACATAACCTGTGCATTTCATACTTCCTCTGATTATGGCTAACAAATGCAAACTTTATACTTACGATGATTCTCCACATAGTACGAGCGAGTTTAAAGCGACAGCCCGGGCACAAAGTGACGTGATAGCTAGCACCTGTTCTTCAAGTTGCCCTCAGTGTTGTGTTCTAGGCAAGGAATCGAGGAATATGAAGGGAAACGTCCACGTGTCTACTGGCAAGTTTCGTTATGAAAGTTCCGTTTTTATACGTAGCGTATAACTCTTAGTGTTAACAAACAAGAGTGCTAACACATTCGACCTCAATAGCTCCTTCGTCTTACACTGAAGAGATCAAACATTGCACACGTAACATCTCAAACAAATAAAAGATATTAGCAAAGCGCCACACTCTTCCTGTACCTTAATTGTTACTCCTTACTTCATAATTCTTCAGTGGCCAAGCTCTCTAACAAGCATTCACACGCATTGCGACCATCTCTCGAAAGAACCACAGGCACCGGTGCCAACTTTGGCGCTGGCTGAAGTACTATCTGGTGCCATTAATTACAGGTATTTTCTATATTAACATCTACAGGCATTTATCATTATATCTGAAAGAGTAGAACGGTATTTATTTTTCTGTCGTTATGCGTACGAGAAGCAGGTTACTGTGTTATGAGAAACCTGCTTTTCATGCCCATAGAAGTAGTGGAAAATATGCTCCAGTCGGTATTGCAGTGTTTGCTTTTGAAGAAGGAGTTCTGTACTTGGCAGCATGGCTTAATGGTAATAATAATAATAATAATAATAATAATAATATAATAATAATAATTAGTACCTGAAAATCGTCACACATTTTTCAAGTTTAAGGATGTGTATTTATGACGAAGTTAGTTTTTCCAGTTTTCCAAATAAAATTTTAGGGGGGCCTTATGTCACTAATTCAGTAGTTCGTCTACTTATTTTTAAAACACTTTGCTTCCCTTACTTTAGTCCCTTTATATATATATATATATATATATATATATATATATATATATACCTGGAATCTAAAATTCCTTTTCCTAAAATATGTAACGTAGGATTTCTTGAATGTACGAGTAGCGACCTGTATTTTAGTCAACAGGTGCAGAAAAAATTTTACCCTAAAATTAATGTCATTAAAAATCACAACAAAATACATGAATGGAAACATTCAAACTGTTAAGCTAATAGTCTCATTGTTCGTAATGCTGGGTAGTTTCGAAGATGTTTACCAAGGTTTCGGAAGATCTTTCTAATATATTATCAGAACAGACCATAGACTGTGATAACGATGGCCCGACTACACGTCGTCATATGCCGTAAGACGGTTGTCTTTATAGTCATCGCCGACAGACATTCAAACGTCAGCCATAAATTGTTTTCTAAAATTCGAATGGAAAAGACAATTGCTAATAAAATATATATTAGACGTGTTATTCTGGATTATACCCTACCTTCCCTTCCAATGTGCGAACTCATGTATCTAATTGCCATTAAGAAAGGAAAGGAAATATATAATACGTTAACCGAGATAATAGTTAAGATTTATTCGTTCACTTAATTCTTTTGCTTGAGGACGAAAAACTCTACTGTTTTTTCTGCATGACTTCTAATGCAGGCACTCAGTAGTTGCTCTTAATGTAAAGTGTGTGCATGTCTTCTAACACAGACATTCAATAAGTTTTGTTAGTGAAAAACATGTGCTCGATTTCTAATATATTCCTAATACATTAGCGAGCGATTTTCAGGCCTATTTCAAAACAGCACTTATTGTTGATGAAATGTCGGCTGCTCATCTTCTTAGGTGCGTTCGCAAAATTACGAAAAGCGACAATTAGCTTCGTCATGTCTATCCGTCTGTCCGACCGTCCGTCCTTTCATCCGCCTGAGACAACTCGGCTCCCAATGGACGGATTTTCATGAAATTTGATATTTGAATAGTTCTCGAAAAATCCGCCGAGAAAATCCAAGTTTTGTTAAAATCTGACAAGAATAAGTGTACTTTGCATGAAGAAGTATGTACAGTCGAATTCGGTTATGACGTCATGAATGGGGCCGAAAATTGTGTGTCGTTATAAAAGAGTGTTGTTATAACCGGGGCGTAGACTGTTATGGTTAACCGTGAGGAATTATCTGGCGCTACAAAATATCTGACGTTGTAGAAGAGGTGTCTCATTAACCGATGTCGTTATAAACAGGTGCGACTGTACTTTTATGATAATGTCTCGGTTAATTCTTCTTAGAATGACAAATTTTCAGAAGGAGTTCTAAAAAGAATCAAAATACGTGTTACGTTCAGTAACTTTGTCCCGAAAATCGTGCCGCTTTTCATATAATGTGGGAAAACATGGTCTGGATAGACAAGCCACAGGCGACAATATAATAGGGAGCATGCTCTTTGCTTGTTGGATAATTAATGCTACAGACACACACTCAGAATATGTAGTACTTGTTTTTCACTGCAACATTGGTTACGTGACGGAGCCTCGACGTTACGTTATACATACATTTCTTTTTTTTTTCTGGTATTATTACGTTAAAAGCGCTATTCGTCCAACGGCCTTCTTCGAAGGTCTTCGTATTTGACCTCCAAATAATTTCACCGTCTGCATTCTGCCTGTCTTTTCGGCTGTTTTTGCATCGACTTTCCTGCCATCTTCTTTTAGATTGATGAATGCGCTTTTCTTGCCAATAAAAAATGGTTGTGCCTACCGCTGTCAGGCGAGTGTTCAAATGCAGTTGGTCAGTGAAGGAAATGGAGTGAAATTTCAGCGTGTTTGTTTGACAACAGCTTATCTATCACATATCATCTTTTTAAAATTAAAGAAAGAGAATTAATAATAACAACAATAGAAGTGACAACAACAGGACACCGTATTTCAGGTTATGCTGCCCATTATCCAGGGTCAAGCCTGGTCCCTGACACACATCGTACTAAAGCTTCACGAAAACTACATTTACAGTTAAATCAGTTACTTATATTTGCAGCTGTCATTACTGGTATGGCCTTCAGTGTTACTACGCGCATGCCCTCCTCTTCTGATGGTGTGTATTTTTTTTAATATTTGTCAGCTTATTATACTTTTCTATGTGCAGTTATAGAAGTGTCAGTCAGCCTTACGTTCCCGTACTATCATGTGGTGTGATGCAAGGATTGTTGCAGGCCACGTTTTAGTCTGTCACCACCTGCTAGCTTCAGCGTATGGCTGCTGATTGTCCGCAGGTGTGTCAGCTGGTTTTCCTATGCATTCGGAGTGTTTGTTTCTTATAACCTGCCCTGTGGACAGCTTCCTGTCCACAGGGCAGGTTCAGACCTTTTTGTCAGGGCTCATCAAGCAATAGTTCCAAAACTAATACATTACATATTAAACAAAGCGCTACGCTTTCTTAGAATATGTAACCGCGACAAGTTACCCACCACGCCTGTGACTAGTGGTATGCTTTTGATATGACCTTAACAGGTTACCAACCACGCTTCTGGCTACCGGTATGCTTTTGATTGACTTTGACAGGTTACAGCCACACCTGTGGCTGCCGACATACGTGAATTATAATTTGTTTTTCTCCAAGTGAACATATTTACTACAGCATGCGTAGTTCATTTCCATTGCTTTTCTCGAATTAATTTTATGGCTTTTGTCGAGAATTGTGATGAATGAGGTATTATTATCACTATTGCTAGTACTATTACTGCTACCAGCACTAGTACCTCTACTAATACTCCTACTACTACTTCTGCTCATGCTGGTGTTATGTTTTTACTGTTATTATTGCCGTTATCATGTTTTGGTTATACGTGACCTAAAGTCGAGCTCCTAAATGGATTTCAATTAATTTTAAGGCGGTTCACCTTCATGGTTCTTAAAATAAAAGGCCTGATGATGATAATCATCAACATCGTCATCATCCGTAACGAGTTAGGCCTCAACAGACCTGTTTCGGCCTCGTCTAATAGTCTCTTCAAAGGTCTTCCAAGTCGTCTTCGGCCATTTTGTCTATATTTCAGCATTATTTTGGGCATCCTGTTGTTCATTCTTGTTACATGTTATAGCCAATTTGATTTGTAACTTCTTAGTGTCTGTTTAAGTGTTTCTACTTTCGGCTCTTCCTCAACTCTTATTACAACTCGTATTACTACTCTTATAACTAACTAACTAACTAACTAACTCCATGGAGCAGAGGCCTTCTTGAGAAGCTAACAGTTTCTCAGCTATTCAAGAAATTCCCTGTATTTTATGGAACCCGAAGGTTCATTACCGCATTTACAAGAGCCCGCCACCTGTCCCTATCCTGAGCCAGCTCAATCCAGTTCATGCCCCCCCATCCCACTTCCCGAATATCCATCTTAATATTATCCTCCCATCTACGCCTGGGTCTCCCAAGTGGTCGCCTTCCCTCGGGTCTCCCCACCAAAATCCGGTATGCACCTCTCTCCTCCCCCATACGTGCCACATGCCCCGCCCATCTCAGTCTTCTCGATTTGATTACCCGAATAATATTTGGTGATGAGTACAGGTCGTTAACTTCCTCGTTATGTAGTCTTCTCCAATCCCCTGTCGCCTCGTCCCTCTTAGGCCCAAATATCCTCCTCAGCACCCTATTCTCGAACACCCTCAGTTTTTGTTCCTCCCTCAATGTGAGAGACCAAGTTTCACATCCATACAGAACAACAGGTAAAATTATAGTTCTGTATACCCTAATCTTTGTGTTTTTGGATAGTAACCTGGAAGACAGAAGATTCTGCACCGAATGATAGCAAGCATTCCCCGACTTCAATCTGCTCTTAATTTCTTCATGAGTGGAGTTTCGATTCGTTAAGGTTGATCCCAAATATTTGAATTCTTCCACCCTTTCAAAGGATTTATTATCTATATTTATGTTGTGATTGTGTCGTGCATTCTGATTTCGAGACATGACCATGTACTTAGTTTTCTCAGCATTTACTTCTAGACCGATCTCCTTACTAGCAATAATTAAATCTTCTGCATTTTTCTTTATGCTATCTACGCTTCCGCCCAATATATTAACATCATCAGCATAAACCAGAAGCTGAAACGTACCATTCAATTTCAAGCCCTCCTGGTTTGCCTGAACCCTCCTAATGGCATATTCTAAAGCAAAGTTGAAAAGCAATGGCGACAGAGCATCTCCTTGTTTCAAGCCATTCTTAATAGGGAACGTGTCAGACAGATGTTTGCCTACCCGAACTCTGCTATACGTTTCACTTAGGCACATTTTTATTAACCTTACTAGTTTTATGTGTATACGAAACCCAATGAGAATATTATACAAGACCTCCCTCCTAATTGAATCATAGGCTTTCTTGAAGTCTATAAATAGCTGACGCACTGCCTCATTGTATTCCCATTTTTTCTCAAGTATTTGACGAATGCTGAATATATGATCAGTGGTTGACCTGTTACGTCGAAATCCACACTGATGATCCCCAATAATTTCCTCTGCATATGGAGTTAACCTTGACAAAAGGATGTTGGATAGAATTTTGTACGTAGTCGAGAAAAGTGATATGCCTCGATAGTTATTGCAGTCTGTCTTATCACCCTTCTTATAAATAGGCACAATGACCGACTCCTTCCATTCCTCAGGCAATTCCTCCTTATTCCAAATAGAAATAATAAGTTTATGGATTTCAGACCGAATAATCCTACCCCCTGCTTTAATCCATTCTGCTGGAATCTGATCAATACCTGGTGATTTGTGACTTTTTAGCTTTTCAATAGCCATCTCAACCTCAAAGGCACTGGGCTCAGGCACTAGTGGCTCTGCTGTGTGTACTTCCGTCTGCCTAACATCATTAACCCCGTGTATATTCAACAGCTGGGAGAAATGGTTCCTCCACCTAGCCAAAATACTGTGGGAGTCTGCAACCAGGTCACCCTTCTCATCCTTTACTACATTAATTCTAGGTTGGTACCCCGTCTTAAACTCATTGATACCCCTATACAAGTCTCTTATATTCTTGTTCTTACTGTTCGTTTCAATTTCGTTAATTTTAGCTTTCAGATATTCCTTATTTTTGTTCCTGAAATGTCTACTAGCTTCACGTCTTACGTTGTGCAGATTATCTCCATTATTTTGGTTTGGATTCTGTAACCACTGAATTTTAGCCTGCTTCCTTTCATCTAAAAATTCTGCACATTCTGCATCAAACCATGGTTTATGCTGCTTCCGTTCGTGTAGACCTAGACTCTCTTGAGCTGAGATTTTGATATTCTCTTTAATGTTTTCACAAGCCCTATTTATGTCCTCACTAACATTTAATTTTCCAAAGCTGCAAACCTGTTTGAGATCTTAAGCTGATACTGTTTCCTAACCTCTAGTTCACTTAGCTTCTTGAGATTAAATCTCTCGGCATCAAACTTCTGTGCTGCTTGCTTACTTACTGCCAGTCTTTCCCTAACTTTCGCAACCACCAGATAGTGATCAGTATCACAGTCAGCTCCCCTGAAAGATCGCACATCGAGTATACTGGAATGCCGTCTCCTATCTATCAATATGTGATTGATCTGATTGTGAGTCTTCCCATCAGGAGAGGTCCAGGTGTATTTATGAGTGTTTCGGTGCGGAAACATAGTGCTCTTAACAACTAAATTCTTTGATGTGACAAAGTTTACTACTCTAACACCATTATCATTGCTATCCTAATGTAAACTCTCATTCCCAATAGTCGGTTTGAAAATATCCTCTCTCCCCACTTTTGCATTAAAATCTCCTAACAGAATTTTCATATGGTACTTAGGAAAGTGATAAAAAACCCCTTCTAATTCCTCATAGAAGCTATCCTTTGAATCATCACCTTTCTCTTCTGTGGGTGCATGCACATTCAGAACAATGATATTACACCAGCGGCCTCTCAGCACTATGTATGACATCCTAGCACTAACAAACTCCACTCTCTTGATTGCTGATACCATTCTCTGGTGCACAAAAGATCCTGTTCCCAATTGATGATTTTCCTGCCCTTTGCCATAGAAAAAGTATACCGCCCCCAGCTCTTACAGTCCCTTCTTTTTCCCACCTAACCTCCTGTACACCCACTAAATCTAACTTATACTTAGCTAATTCCCTGGCCACTGTCATAAGCGATCCTGACCTATACATGCTCCTCACATTCCACGTTCCAAAACTCATATCCTTTTTCCGTAGCTGGGGTCGTACCAAAGAATCGGTCCAGGTCCGAGGCATTGTGTAATGGTTCGTAACGTCATAATTTTTTACGGTGAGGAGTTGTTAGCACCTCGCCCAACCCCCAAGCTGGAGGACCACCCCTTGTCGGCTGTCCGCGACTGCTTATTCAATGTATTCGCAGCTACCCTCCATAACTGGAGGCCGTTCCTCCATCCGCAACCTGAGGACGCGCCATGCCGTGGTGACAGGGACCCACATAACACGGATTACTACTCTTATTACAACCATTATTAGAACTCTCATTATAAGCCGAAATTTGTTGCCTAATCAAGTTATATATGATGTCTTAGATGATTGTATATTGGGATATGTATGTATATATTTGGATTTCAGTTACTTCTGCTGGCGCCCGCGTGCTTGAATAAAGCCTGTAGCCTTTGTCATTAGAGTTGTACCTGGCAGAGGGCATGAGGCTGATGAGAAAGCTACTTAGACTTGAAATAACTTAAAACACATTGCCGAATGCGTCAAAATGTGTCTGTAAACGTACATGGCATGGTGTTTCCTGAAGCTTCGTACCCACAGAACCTATGATAAGGGGCTATTCGAAGTAGACCACGAATAAGTGGGAAGTATGTTTGTTATGTAAAAGGATCGGCGTACTGCCCATCGCTTTGACGGTATGGCGGCAGTAGAGCTGTTCATTTCATCATGTCAGATGAAGCTTTGAGAATGTTTTGGCTACTTTAGTTTTTGTTAATTTTGTGCAAGAAGGTTATCTTAGTATGAAATCTTTGTTCTCATTTGTAAAGTGATTTGCAGTCATACCGCGCCTTTGTGAGAACATTTGCATTTCATGTCCATTCTTGGGATACTGGAGATTTTCCCCAGCACGAAGTACGCGTTGTGACAAAGTGGCTGAAAATTCAGTAGGTAGCGGCATGGCTGTGTTCAGGAAACCCTTAGTTTCATCAAGTCATAGTCTGAAGTGCGAGAACTGACGTCCGTACGTTGTTGCAGCTGATGACTCAAAACACTCCATTCTGAGTTGTTTCGTCAGAACAGGCATTATTACTATCCCTAGACTCCTAGTCCTAGAGCGGACGATATCTTCTCTGCATATCAACCGATTTTACCGCAAACTTTGGCTGTACTCATTACGGCGAAGAAAGATACACTCTGTAGTTTCCCATATTCCGAATGAGTACACGTTCCGAATAAGCACATCTCTTTTTGGGCTGATAATCTTTGAAGACTGATGTTCTACATTCCTTCGAAACTTTGAGGACTGTGTAATAAACAACACAGCATAACAGCATAACAACCCAGAAAACCTGAAAATTTGTGTTCTCAATTTTTCTTTTGTTAATTAGATAACTGCATTATGTTTACTTTGTGTTACATTCTACTTACAACTGTCAAGGTAGGGTATACTTGCACTGTTATCACTCAAGACTGTTATAACGGATGCCTTGAAACTGATAGACATACACTTTAGTCGAATATTGACTTACCACAGATTTCACATAAGATTTTTGTCGCCATTCATATTAACCATTTACATTCTTAGCACGAGATATCTTGGTTAGAAACACTGCTATTTGTGATCCGCATTTCTTTGATATTTCATAAGGTCAGTGAAGAAACATGACCTGCCGTCTCTCGGAAGTTTAAGTAATATGAACTTTATTTTAGTAAGGGCATTATACCACAATGAGAGGAGTTTCTTTCATGAAAGACCCAAAGCAGTAGGTGCTGATGAAGTTGAATGCTCTCAGATTAGTGACATGGACAGAAGGGAGACAGTGGAGGTTTAAAGGAGTATCCTATTATTGTGTGTGGAATTACTCGTAAAAGAACAAGGTGCATTTTACTTCATAATGAATCTTTTATATAAGTGACAAATTTACAAAACGTTTCCAAAGCAAAATTTATTGGTCTGGAACTAGGTGCTTCTGTGAGGGGCCCTGCAGTTGAAAATTCTTCATAGACGTCATGTTAGTCTTCCTCTGCTGTACTTTGCTATACTTAACAGGTTTATGAAGTCACTTTGGATATGCGGACAGCCTTGAAAATAAACTGAATGGATACTTTAGTATTTCAGATATTCCACAGGTTACGAGGTAATTTGAATTTCCATAAATATAAATTTTGCTAGTACGTCGAAACTTGTGAATTTGAATAGCGCATGAGTTTTATGTACACGTCTGAAGTCACAGATAATAGACGGTTGGTTTATTTGCGGCTCTTCTCTTCTTCTGGATGAGCCTTATTGTACTCTAACGAGCGAGCGATAGCGGCTGAAACCTGTTGCAGATGTGATCCCTGGGGTTGGAAACCATTTTCGTCTGCTATGTAAGATACAGAGTACGTAACGCCATCTGGTGCTATGTAGGAGAAGCTGCCTGTCACTGCCTCACCGTCGTCGTCTGGCCCCAAATTCTTCAGTTGGCCGGACTGTTCAGCCTTCGTGCCGTCTCCAGTTTCAAAGCTGCCAAAATGAAACAAAATTATTGCTCAGTCGAACACGTTAAACTGCTGTCTGTCTGGCACCGACACTTCGAGTGGTGCTGAGCATGAATAATTTAGCGTACGGATTGAGAAGGCCGTTTCAAATTCGGTAGCGAAATATTTATTTTTTGCATTCATCCCGCAACTCTATCTCTCTTTATTTTATCCCTTTCTCATATCTCCCCTTCCTTCCTATATCTGAGCTATATTACGTTAAAACGTTGATTTAAGCTACTTTTGTATCTTTCAGGTGTCACACGTGAGAACACAGAGCTGCCACTTATGTAATTACGTTAGAACCACATGTTTCTGTGGAAGTAACTCACGCACAGAGTCAACGACCAACTGCCTGCTACTGCTGGAGCTACACACAAATAAATTATATACACACATCTATATGGGGATATTTTATGACAACTCGCATCAGTAGTTTACTCAAACCGAGTGGCGTGACGGCAGGCAGAGCATTTCTCTCCGTTAGCCGGAGTCCACGCGTTTAGTTCGATATATTTAAGTTATTATTACGTTTCTATGACCGTATTTAAAGCGGGTGCTGATAATATTTCCTTTCCGTTCGCAGACTCGTATCACGTTTAACAAACACGTACGCGCCAGAATTTTATAGGTTGAGCGGGCTGACAGGAAGTGACTAGCAACAGACACCAGGTAAAATTATTTTCATGCGTGTGTATATAAATATATATAGAGAGAGTCACTACTGAAACCTGACAGACCGGAAAAAAAAATAATTCTCGAAAGTGGCACAAGATTAAAAAGACTGGAAACTACATACTCCAACATGTACTATAGAAAATTCCA
Source organism: Coptotermes formosanus (assembly GCA_013340265.1). Classification (NCBI taxonomy): domain Eukaryota; kingdom Metazoa; phylum Arthropoda; class Insecta; order Blattodea; family Rhinotermitidae; genus Coptotermes; species Coptotermes formosanus. The sequence goes on along the minus strand of BLKM01009501.1, from coordinate 2,911,221 downwards.
AAAATGATCTCTGCAATTTCAGATTCATTGTTCTAAAAAATGAAAACTACCCGCTTTACTTTTTCGAAAACTGTGCAGAGACAGGCGGTAAAAAGCATGGACAAAATATTCTTTAAACACAGGTAATGATGCTGCACAGAGCACGGTACTCATTGAAAAGCAGAAAAGCAAATCAAATTGCTTAGCAGATGTTAGTAACAAGTTGTTATATAACATATTAATTAATAAATTTGGCTCATTGTTTGCTTTATAACCGGATTTGGTGTCGCCGTTTTCGGTTTATGGGTTGCACGGAAAAATTAGTTCACGTTGTCAAGTAAGTGCAGCCTCTGAAGTGCCTATGTGTTATAAACCACAACGTCCGTCAGACGTTACATAAATATCATTTCCTTGCCAGTCAAAACTTTGACTAAGAGTTTACGCATGACACACACAAAATATTAAATCTGTGTCCCTCCGGAAAGTGGACTTTATTATAAGTAAGTGCAAATTGAAAATTAAAATTGCCGGACAAATTCTGATGAAAGTCTCCAAAATAGATTTAAAAAACAGTCCAGCTCTCTGCGCTTCAGTACCAGGTCACCGACAGACGTACAGACATACAGCCAGACGAGCCATATGACCTTCATAAGAAGTGTTTATTTCGTGGTCTGTGAAGAATATGTAAGAAGATTTGACAGCTACTCAAGGAATTGTCGAGAAACATGAGAATTCATCATTGTCATCCAAACAGTCTGCAGTTACAGAGTGCTGCTATAAACTTGTTGAATAACCGACAGCTATGGCAATACAAAACAATTACTGGTAATGACCGTGAAGCAGCTACTTAGCCTGACACGTGACGTCATAGTAACTGATAAACTTGTTTACATTCTAGAAGTTTATATGAATTAAACTTTATGGTAGTTCAGACGGTAAAGTTGCTGTGGTCGTTTGAAGTCACCGAGAAGCCTTAGACTTTCGTCCCTTCACCACCATCGACTTTCATACTGACGGCTCGCTGCAGAGCCTGTTCAGGCGCGCGTGACGAAGTGCGAAGCCCCTGCTAATGTTGCAGTAACCACAACCGCGAATGTCGCGCAGCGAGAATTTAAACGTTGCCTCACTGTGCTTCCACTGCAAAGAGCAGTCGGTTAATATTTACTGTGAGAATTATAATGCCAAATGGAATCTGTGGGCACAATTCGGAGCACTGACTGTAGTGTTAGAGCTAATGGTTACTATTAAAGAAGGCGTTATATATAGTAACCACTGTATTTATAGGGTGAACTTCGAGACAGCAAATATTTGGATCTGTAAAGATTTCATGGAAGGCCGATAGTTTGATGGGATTAGAAGTTCTCGTTTCATAGTCCTTACCTCTTCTACCTACTCACAGTAGGTGTCGAGGTTGTTTATTTTCACTTGATCACACTTAGACACACACCACAGTCGGTAGGACTCCTCTGGACGAGGGATCGGCCCGTCGTAGAGACCTCTACCTGACAACACAAACACTCTACAAGAGACAAACATACCTGCCCCCGGTGGGATTCGAACCCACAATCCCAGCAAACGCTCTACCGCAGACCTACTCTTTAAACGGCGCGGCCACAGGGATCGGCTGATTAGAAGTTCTAACGGGTGTAAATATTAAAGCTTATGGCCTTAAGGATATGAGGCCATTTAAACTGGTAGATGAATCTTCTACCTCCATCTTCAGGGTACAAGGATTAAAAGACCAGTCACAGAGGCAGTCAGAGCCACAGTAAGTCAGAGTCAGTCTCAGTCACAATTAATTAAATCGCAGTTACACTCAATCACAGTCACGTTCGCAGTGGCAGTCACAGTCACCTTACGAGTGGTGGTCAAACGGCCATCCTTCTTACTGACCAACCCTCCTGGGTCCCGTGATCAGCCTTAGTCTTCTGAGATTTCGTTTCTTGCAGTGCTGGATCGCCCTTTCACATGACAGAACGGGGCTGTCCTTCAGTCACGCATATTTACATTTTTGTTGTGTATGAACATGTTTACGTCTTCTAAGAAGTTTCAGCTACATACAGTACCCTACATGGCTTCTGTCAGTTCAATCCTTGTAGCACATCGCGCTGTATCTTACGTAGCTCTTGCCTTATGGCAGTCCGTCCCGTGAACGGCCACAAGCCTCAGTGCCGCCTGGTATAAGCCTCAGGTATTTTGTGTTGGGCTTGCCGTGTCCTGTCCAGCTAACATTATTGTATGAATTCATATGACTTCCGCTTGCTGCTCGCACAGTTTTGTGACAAACCTGTACACGTACGGAATTTTGAAAACCATATTCCATTCAAATCGCGGATCGATGTGTAACTTGCGAAGTGGCCAGTCGCGAGGATAACCTTCTTTTGCTGGAGAAACAATTTCGAGCAATTTCTGCCTGTGGCGCAGGTAAAAGTCGTGTTGGACACTGTCAGTGTCTTCTGGAGGGTTAATTTCATGGCGGGATTTGGTGGTCATTACTGGGGTGTAGCAGGGAAAAATTTTTCCTTTCACAGGGAAGGGTTCACCAAGATTGGGGACGTCAGTAACCCAGGGATGGAAAACAGAAAGGATATGGAGGGGGTGGGGCCGGAGAAAGAACTTGAAATAAGGGGGAAATGGTCGTATATGGGACCCCCTTACTTAGACCAATATTATGCAGGCACGTGTGGCATTACAACAGACATTCTTGCAGGGCAAAGACAATTTTCACAGAATTCTGTGTTCTGTTTTTATAAATACAGTCTAATTTATGGTGACGTGATAGCAAAACTGGCAGATCAAGAACCCAACGGAGCTGTCGGGCGAATCAACTCAATGCACGTGAGGTAGCAAGGGCACTGGAATTTTTTGTTCCTGCTGCCAGTCTGGTGGCGTCTAGTGTGCAGAAATTGCTCCTGTTGGTGCTGACAGGAGCAATTAACAAGTAGGCTGATGTCAAGGGGCGGAGTGATTTTTATGTCACTGGTACGACAGGAACCAAATTGTTGTGCATAAGGAGGGCACAGGCAGGAGAAGACAGTGGGTCATTCCCAGAAGTAAAGCGGCTGGGGCGTGTCGTTAATTACCCACTCCCATCTAGCGACGAGGTTAAAGAAATAGTAGATCTACAGGCCTACCTCTTACTCCCCGTCTGCGCCTTCATAGCTGGTTACAGGGTGAACTTTACTTTTTAAGGGCAGGAAAATATTACTGTGAAGAAATAATAGCGGGCGGAAAATTACAAGAGTATGAACACCAGAGAACGCAGTGTCTTTGACCGGCTTTCGTGATTGGGCAGCGCAGAGGAATGACTATTTCGTGACGTTTCGACAAATGTTGTGGGTGCCATATTCAGGGCGAATAAATCTGGGCGTATCGGAACAGTGTCAAACAGACGAGCCAACCCATCCAACCAAAGAGCTGAATAAGAGCGGAGACATAAGGTCGAATTTCAAGTCGGCGTCTTTGGTCCGTGCAGCTGTTTCTGCATGCTAACGGTATCGCTGGGCTTGAGTGTCGGATAAGTGCCCAGAGCGGGCAAGTAGCGGGGACATACACAGAGGGTCTGACCATTTGGTAGCTTGACGGGAAATAACGTGATCCAGCAGGGAGACGTGTGAAAAGCCTTCTTGTACACATGGCTTATACCCTAAAAAGTGCCGAAATTGGATGGTCGTGAACAGCTGGTCGCCGAGTGGTAAACAGCGGAAGCTGCTAGTTTCAGAGAAGCCGGAAACCTAAGAGGCAGAAAGCTGATGCGAGACACCGAGGGTACAATTATTCATTCATAACAGTAACTAATGCAAATTTTGCACATAAGGATACAGTCCTATATTGCTCCTACGTGTTACAGTGCCACTTACGCCAGCTTCAGGAAGCTTTACACCACAATTTGATACTTACTAAATTATAATATATTACAAAAGTAATTCATATTACATAACAGCATTAATGCTGCTAGTATCAAAATATAGGTTCCTTATTGGTGATTACGATGTTGTAGACATTTTCAAAAACAATGTATTACATTAAAACTATGACGTTGTGAAATATTTTGTGTAATGCCTTCATTATTTATGGTTAAAATGTTGTATGTTGACATGTTGTAGTTTTTTTTGTATACAATCATCTAACTTTGTTTTAAATGATCCATAACCCTGCTTTGTACAGTTAAATATGGTAACTAAAACCAACAAATGCACACAAGTTTATGAAAGTGTATTATAAACGTCGTAATACCTCCTACATATGAATATTTCGGCCAATCATGTGGCCATCCTCAGGGAGGTGCAATATCTCAACGTATTTATTATTCATGACACACCTCCCTGAGGATGGCCACATGATTGGCCGAAATATGTATGATTTATTTCTACGTTTACAATATATTTCCTTAAACTTGTATGCATTTATTGGTTTTAGTTACCATATCTAGTTTTCTCTTCGACACTTTACGTATTTTCTCCCTGTAGGACGTGTAGTCAGTTCCGCATAAGAACTTACTTCTTGCTCTTATACGGAACTCACTACACACACGTTAAGCATGTGATAGTTTATATTCTATTAAGTTTTAAAATTTGGTGTAAAACTCCTTGATGATGGTGTAAATGACGTAGAAACATATAGGAGCGATATGAGACTATATTTTCACGTGTCAAATGTGCACTCGTTGGTTTTATGACTGAATTTTTCAGTGAAGGTGCGCGGAATAAGATGTGTCAAGACCAAGAGCACAAGTCGCGACGCACTCAGTGACACCACGTCACATCCAGAAGGCTGGAATCCCGCAGTAGTGTGAGCATGTGGGCTACAGAGAACTCTGAAACGGAGTATGTCGTATTTACTGCGAAAAATCCATCTACGTGTGATAAAACTGTAACCACTTTAAACACTTCCGTTTCTGTCAGGCTGGATGTTTTGTGCATGATGAACACAGTTGCAGTAAGCGTGTTACACTCACCTGTAGGAATAGGAGCCGTCGCCATTGACTTGGCTCTCTTGCTTGACAATAGGCACAGGGTCCTTCTGCTGGGGGGCGGCTGTGACAAGTGCTGCCAGGCAGGACAGAACGAATATCTGAAACAGGTGTTTCAGCAGGGAAAATTAATTTCTGTACCCAGAATATTGGCTGCACTCTTTTGAAGCCTCAGATTTTGCAGATCTTCAGGTTAAAAGCTAAAACCGACAGTTTCTTCCGAAATTCCGACGCGGGGTAACACTGCAAGGGACAGAATTATTCAGAACTACCTAACTGCATGGAGCAGAGTTCTTCTGAGATGCTAACACGTCTTCAGCTAGTCAAGAAATTACCCACATTTTATGGAACCTGAGATTTCGTTACCGCATTTACAAGAACCCCCACCTGTCCTTATCCTGAGCCAGCTCAATCCAGTCAATGCCCCATCACACTCCTTGATGATCCATTTTAATATTATCTTCACATCCGCTCCTAAGTCTTCCAACTGGTGCCTTTCCTTTACGTTTTCCCATCAAAACCCTATATTCGCTTCTCTTCTCACCCGTACGTTCTACGTGCCCCTCCCGTCTCATACTACTTGACTAATTTTCCGTGAGGAGTTCAGATCATAAAGCTCCTCTTTATGTAGTCTTCTCCACTCCCCTGTTACCTGCTTTGTTGTAGGCCCAAATATCTTTATGAGCACTCCATTCTTGAACACCCTCAGCCTATGTTCCTCCCTCAGTGTGAGGGACCAATTTTAACACCCAAACAAAACAACGAGCAAAATTATAGTTCTGCATATTTTAATCTTTAAATTTTTGGATAGCGAACTGGAAGACAAAGGATTCTTCATCGAATGATGGCAAGCATCCCCTGACTTAAATATGTCCGTAATTTCTTCATGAATGCAATTTTGATTTATTGGTGTTGTTCTCAAATATTTGAACTCTTCCTCCATTTCAAAGGATATATTGTCTATCGTCATGTTGTGATATTGTTCTGCATTCTGTTCGTGAGGCTTGATCATACAGTTAGTTTTCTCAGCATTTGCTTCTAGACCAGTTTCCTTATACGAGCGACTAACAAAGCTGTTATGTTTTCCTTTGTTATATGTAGGCTCGCGTTTCCATTGTTTATGTCCTACGAAAGGATCAGCCCAAGTCCGAGGCCTTTGTGAATGATTCGTAACATGGCAAGTCTTTACAGTGAGGAGTTTTAGCACTACGTAGTATCCAAAGGACCGCTCCTTGTCGGTTGTCGGCTACTGCTTATTCCATATACTTGCAACTACCTTCCATACTGGAGGCCGTTGCTCCATACGCAGCTAGAGAACGCGCCATGGAGTGGTGACAGAAACCCACTTAGGATATCACGGAATTCTTCAATATCACGAATAAACTGTCGATATGAATTAAAACACGTACAATTAATTAGGCCGATCTATTTTGATAAAATTGTACCAGGTGCCTACACAGTACGTACCTTCAACTTCAGAGCTAATAATTTATGTCCTCCAGGTACAAAGTAGTTTCATATATGTCAATGAGTCCTCACATACGCAGAGTACACGTAAAATTTACCACGTTAGTGGCCCAGTAAGTCGCGTGGTGTAACACTCCATAAATTTGTCACAGTTGTGTATGTGTTCCAGAGTTACCAACAGAAAGCTTCTGATTTTGTGGTTATCCACGCAGGATTAGCCTTTGCAGCACTCCCCGTGCTGTTATGGGCACCTACTTTCATGAAACCTCCCTCTAATATGTAGATGCCAATTGTCGAAAATGTGTGCAGATGTAATAAATTTTGCATGGAATATATTAGGTGGAGGTGTGCACCACCGAACGAAATTTTAAGGTGTGCCTTAACAGCAGGTACAGTATGCATGCTAAACTGTGTATAGCTTAATGACTGAGTGTTAAGAGAATCTGAACCTTACAACATGATTTGTCTTTACGTACTGACTGACATCTATAGCCGTTCTGTAAGAAACAATGTATATTTTGTGTACAAACCAAAACTTGTTTCTGCAAGGATCTACTTAGAATCTCTTGAGTGCCTAACGATGCCGTAATCACCACCTTAACGTCACTGACTTCTTGTAAACGAAGCGAATTCACTCAGCGCAGAACTTCGTCTGCCAGTTTAATTGCTTGTGAGTTCATGACTCCTCCTCATGAAGTTTCAGCGTGCGTTTTAACGTGAAAAATCTTACGTTTTATATGCTTATTACTTAAAAAATAATATCTTAGGTTAAGCTAAAAACACCGGATTAAAATGTGTTCTAACATAAGCGGATGCAAAACTTATGGTGTGCGTTATACGCGAGTGACAGCAAGGTACCTTGTGAGGGGTCGCAACATGATGCGGGGCCGTTCGCCTAACCATTTGGCAGCGGTGTCTTCGTGTGTGTCACAGTACATCGTGTGTGTCACAGTACATCGTGTGTGTCGCTGAGCTACATGTCACTATCGACTATATAAAAATAATGAATGTTACGCAACAATGCTTTTATGTCACAGGCAGCAATGCAAATTACAGTACCAATTTTTGAAATAAATTGTACTCCGGGTAATTTGCGCTCTTTTCACACGTCACATATAAAAGCTGCATTGGAACAAAGGATGTTCGTTTGCTCGTGGCCGTTCTTTAGACGTACAGTTCGGCTAAACAGATCGTAATGACAGATAAATCGTTGCTCAGTTTCTCGGTTTTTCTGTTTTTACGAATTTGCAGACTTCCGATGTCTGTTCAATACCTAGTACACATTAAATCCTTTATTAATTTAAATTTTAGCACGTTATGGTGGTTATGTCACAAATACCTGTAGAAAGATAATTTTATTCTCAACTCAGTGACAGAATTTCGCTTTTCATACTGTTGTGGCACCCTGCCTACATACACACCTCAATCATTCTCCTAACCCCTTAAAGCACAGTGCTTACTGTACGCACCAGCTGCTTTACTATACAAAGGCTCCGCATTTTGTCCGCATACTGTGTTATGTGTTTCGTATCAACTGCAGTGCCCAGTTGGCCTATGTAATGGACATTTATTGAGAGCGGAACTGCATCATTTTCAGACTCCACACGGTTAGTGATCATTATAGTGAGGACGGATTCGTCACTTACATTGAAGATGAACTACTACTTTCGATTTCCTCTCTTCCGTTGTCCCTTAAACATTTTCTGTTTCGTTCATCAATTTTTGTCAACACTTACAAGTACTTGGCGTAGCAACACCAAAAAAAAGTCTTCGAAGTGAAAGCAAGTGAATTTAATTCATTACAGACACAGTTTTACCAGCTTTAATAAAACAGATCATACCGCACTTAATATGCAACATGTAATTTAAACTGTTAACAAACCAACAGCACACATGTTACGGAAAAGTTAGGGGATTTCCATCTTTGTTAGCGACACTACTGGCTAGAATTAAGTATGCGTCCAGGGGGTCCGTCGATCTGCCATCTTGACACAGGTGGTCAAGCAAATGCTGAGATAGTTCCCAGGTCTGAAAGTTGCTACTGCAGGCTTTTCATACATCGCTGCCGCATTAATTCATGAAAATTAAACCCCTTGCCTGGAAGCCCGTCAGTTATTATTATTATTATTATTATTATTATTACTATTATTATTACTATTATTATTGTTAGATTTATCATTTAGGCCTACACAGCACCTAAGATATTGAAAATTATATATATTTTATATATGAATTTTGCAGCTACTCTGTGGTTACAGCAAATGTTGACCTAAGGGTATTTCGCATAATAGAAGTTTTGTGGTTTGTATTAGTACATTTATTATTATTATTATTATTATTATTATTATTATTATTATTATTACTATTGTTATAACTCTGTTGTTCACCTGGCTTTTGTGCTGTTGAGCCAGCACATTAACAAACAGCTATAGCATGAAAAAGATTTGAATTATCACTGCCCAGTACTTACGCATCTTAACATTAATCGGTAATTAAAAATTCTGCGGTCCTTATTTCAATCACACTTTCACTAACCTTTTCATTCTTATCCTATCACAAAGCTAGCAGAATGAAGGCTGGAAACCTTCTGAAAATGATGCTCTTTCTGCCCACCAAATAAAAGTGTCTCATTTTTCTTCTGTCTTTTCCTTTCATCTGCTCTCCTCCCAGAACTTACGTCTCCCTCTCTGTGAAATTACGTTTTTTTTTCCAATGATGCAACAGCCCCTAGTGGGCCAGGGCCTCCTCATAATCGAGGCTTCATGATCACACTCAGACGCACCACAGTCGGTGGGACTCCTCTGGGCGAGTGATCAGTTCGACGAAGAGACCTCTACCTCGCAACACGCAACACTGACAAGAGACAGACAGACATCCATGCCCCCGGCGGGATTCGAACCCGCAATCCCAGCAAGTGAGCGGCCGCAGACCCACGCCTTAGGCCGCGCGGCCACTGGGATCGGCCGAAATCACGTCTAGGCTTCAGAATAAAATATATTATACACATATCAGACATGGATTTGTCCATGTAAATAGCATCACATACTCTCCACTCGCACTGACAGGCCGCAGTTCAGTTGCTTACGTAAGTGCTAACTTTCAGTCGCAGTGGTCATGAGCATGCATATCTGTCGTTCCAAGAAATGAGCACGTAGTCGTCTACAGAGAATTCAGGTTCCCAACAGCCGATTTACTACTGTGCCGTATCCCTTCAACGATTCGCCTTTTTTTTTCTCTCTCCGCGCTAATGCAACGCGTTTTGTTACTTCACTTGTGCACAATGACAGTACATCACTTACCAGCTTCATCATCTTGGTCACTGTGATGCTGTAGCAAACTGTGCTGAACTTCGAAGCGTCGCCGCATTTATACAGACACACATCACTTCAAACAAAATGGCGTTTCATCATACAAATTTTTATGGCTAACTTGAGAAGTGGGGGAAAAGAAGGTAATTTGGAAAGTGGGGGACCAGTCAATTTGTCTTTTGTAATTTTTGCATATAACCAGTACATTACAGCAGTGGGGAAGATGTCAACACAATCGTAATGGTAGTAGGAGAATAAAATATGATTTATGGCTATTTAGTGGGTAAACAGGAGGTGAAGGGAGCAAAATGAAGAGATGCCTTTTTTTAGTTTGAAGAAAAATGGAAACTTCGAACATAAGTGAATTAAGGCCACTCTAATTTTTATACATGCGGGACAATTGTCATGCATTTCGCCGTTGTCAAATTCGAATATAAATCCATCTTGCAACATTATTTCTACAGCGCAACATAACGTCTAAGGCAGTCTAGGTGACGAGAATTTTACAAAACTTAAAACGATCTTAGAAATTCAGAGTGTGTTTTTCTTTCAAAAAATTTATGGGCCTGTATATTGTTTTGTCGGATTTATTTTTGTTTTTAAGCATAAACAAACAACATGTGCAACATGAGTAAATGCAATCAGTTTAAGCCTAAATATTACGAAGTATGTTTCCTTGAACCGTACTATGTTCTGTCCCCCTCCACACTTTGACGTTTGTATCAAATTTGACCTTACCTAACCATAAGACATGTCAATGACAAGGACATATTTGTGGACAGTTTTGAATTAAGGACTGTCTGTTTGTCACTGAGTTGTAAGTTTTGGTGCAAACCACAACTATTGCAGCCAATCAAAGCGTAGAATTCGAATCATACAAGACTCATCTCCTGGGTAGGAAATGATTTGTCCTGATAAAATCAGTGCTGTTAGGGGGGGAAGGAGAGAAATTATGTTTAGGTTTATCAGATCTATATTTTATCTCGCATATTTACGCGAAGATTTAATCATACTTATTAAAATATTCCACAAATCATTCGTCGTGAATTATACTAAAACATTCCAATGTACAAATCTATGCTTCTTCTAGTGGGCAATCAGTCACAGCCAATCATTTTCCTTGTTTTTGTTGTTAAGCGACTAGTTTCGGCTTTGCATAGCCATCATCAGGCTCTGCGTAAGCATAAAATTGACCACTCTACGTGGGTTGAAGGGGAAGGCCCATTAGAGGAAGCATAGATTTGTACATTGTATCCATACGCCAACTGGGATAGTAAACATCAAGCTTATAAATGCCAGTCATACGTCCATCCATAGTTTTAAAAACTTTAAAAGGAAACTCTATAATTGTAAGAGAAGGCCTTCCCCTTCAACCCCTGTAGAGCTCTCCATTTGATGTTTATGTAGAGCCTGTTGATGGTTTTGTAAAGCCGCAACTAGTCGCTCAGTAATAAAAACAAGGAAAAGTGTTGGCTGCGACGGATTGCCCATTAGAAGAAGTATAGATTTGTACAGTGTACCCATACGCCAACTGGGATGGTAAATATCAAGCTAAAATATTCCATTTGGACGTAATATGTGTATTTTAAATCCCTTCCGATGCGGTCAAAAAAGCAGTAAAACAAATGTTTTGTTATTCAGTTAATTCCCATAGCATCGATCCGTGGTGTCTTCGCATGGTTGTCTGAACGAGTAAGGCAGCAATGTCGGTTAGAAATCCTGCATCCGCCGGGACGCCCCGTTACTTCTGTCGTGCGTAGCACGAGAAAAAAATCGCATTATGAATGTACGTACGAAGTTACGTCACTCGTCAAGTAGCCAGACATTCTAGCATTAAAAGTTGCAGTAGATAATGCCGTTCTTTCACTTACCTTCCAGCATGCAGTGCTTGATAACATTTTGTATTAATGAAAGTATTAAATATTACGTGTAAAGTTCCATAAAATTTAAGCTTGCCTGGTGGAATAGTTATTAATTACCACCAGCGCAACTAAATTTTTATGGTATATAGATATGCGGCTACAAGTTACAACCACAATATGGTTACCTTCAGGCTGTTTAAATACGTAAAAATCAAAATTAAAATTGCAGCATCAGTTACGGAGTCAGATTGAGACCGATGTGTTGTGCCGAAACGTCAGTAACTATCAATCGACGCTGCGTAACATCGCAGAAGAACGAAGATCTCATTTACACCGCGGCGGGGACCTGAAATCACGCACAAGAGCATGCCAAATCATTCATAAATTATTTTTATCAGTAGCTGTTAATATAAGCGAATTATGGCTGTAAATGATCTGTACATTCATAAAGACATGTTTAGACAATGCATCTACATACATTTGTATTTCAAATGTTTTTGCAGCATGTTGCAATTACAAATAACACTTTTAAGCAGTAAAGTTATGCTTAATTCTGTGCACTTTTACAGCTCCAATTTTTTAAGGACATCACCCAATATTATTACAAAAAATGATATAAAACAATCAAACATTTCAAATGTATACTATGTACAATATAAAAGACCACGAAATTGTACAGTAGTACTTCTGTTTGAATCTCTGCAATATATCTATTCTCTTGTTCGTATTTGTCTTTTTTCTTTTTGTTTTTGTCCATTCACCACATAACTGCTTCACTTTCTTGACAGACGTGGTTAATTTTTTGATGGTGTTCATTTTTGTTGGTTATGTTTCCCTCTCCTGCATTTTTAAAGATCTTTTCATTAAAAGTTTTTGTGTGTCACAGCAGTATGGGGAATACCTGTTACTTGCTTCTTGCTGTTTGTGTTGTACTCATTTCAGATACGTTTTGTGTTTTACTGGCGTTGATGTTTCCTTCAAGCGGGCAAATATAAATCTCCAAGCTCTATAAGTTATTAATGTATTGCAACAATAATATGGAATGTGACTGGTATTATGAGCTTAATCATATTTTTTAATCGTCATAACGAATAATTTTTAGACGAAATTTTTGTGATGGTTGCAGCTGTAGTCATAGGCCCACAATATATGTTGTAACAAATCCTGTGTCATTTTAGCCCCTTAAAGAAATGACTTAGACAAATACAACTTTCTTATTTTATCCGACAACTGTCGGTTGTCATCGCCAATATTCATACATGTGTGGGCCGTCGGCACAGGAGGCTAATGCATTACGATAAGCGAACAGACAAGACGTGATAGTCTATATTTGTCAGACAAAATAATGTATTTGAATAAATAAAATGTTAGTATAACAAGTGATCCGTACGCATGCGCTAGCTTGACTGCAGTTTGGAAATTGCAGTGGAAGTGCAATTGTAAGAGCGCTTCACAAGTATAACATAATTTGCCATTATAATAAATTTAGTTCTGCTGTTGATTGCACGTTGTTAATCAAGACTAACACGTATGTAACACGTACACAAAATTCCCACAGAATTTCTTTGCATTTTAATAAACCTACTTGCTACGTGTCTGTGGAAAGTGTTAAGCGATTTGTATTATAAATGGAGAGCCCCGTTTGTGGTATTAGTTAAAATGAACTTTATTAAGAATAGGTGTGGTTGAAGATCGTAATTGAGCCACATCTTTTAGTAAAAATCTCCCAAATTGATTGAAAAAAAAATTGCCTGAAATTTAGGCTTCGATATCAGTTTAGGTTCAGAAAGGAAGAAGACGTTTGTGTACCACATCATCCGGTTATATATTTTGCTTTTTGAGCAATGCCGTGTAAACCAAGAAGTTGTTTTAGAGGCTGAAAGAAAGCACGAGTATTTTCAAATATTTATTTCAAAGAAAATATTTGCAGTATTTACAGTATACAAAGAAAAATGAAGAAATTGTTCTTATAACCAATTTAGCTAACTAGGAGTAGTAAAGAAAAGTTAAAGGTAGGGAAATATAAATACCGTTAGTGAAAAAGTCTAAAAACACTATGACTGACGGTGAGCTGGTAACAGGATATGTTTCGGTCCTTTATGTTTGCAAGTTGTGGATAAAGAGTCCAGGTCGTCTGGAGTGTAATTTCCGATTTGTTGGACCATGGTCTTATGATGGGATGGAAAGTTGCTAGTGAGGGTAATAAGAAAGAAAACGTGTACCAATTTTAGTTTTCACAAGAATATTATACACACATACTTTGAGTATCATAGGCCACTGTTGATGTTATTTGTTTCGCATATTTATGATAATGCAGCTTATTGTATATTTTATGTTGCTACGTCACTGTAGTCGCAGGATAAAGAAGAGGGGTTACAAAACATCTCGGTGTACTTTGAAAGCATGTCGTCAATTAGTTTGAGTGAAACAAACACAGCAATTCTATTCACTCCACAGACCGTCCTGAATTCTGTCACATTCTTGGTTTATCAAGATACGTTTTCGTAATCATGATGAAATGTAAACACCATATTTTTATTTCCCGTTGTAATTTACATTATTTAGCGTCGGGTTTAGTGAAGTTTGTTGTATTACCTTGTTACTTACAGCCGGTGTAGCTCAGTGAGTGCAGTGACTTAATAAGGCCTAGACTACAGGAAAATCGTGCGTTGATTCCCGGGAGGGGCAAAAGATTTTTTTGTTCCAAAGCATCCAGACTGTCCCTGGGACCCAAGCCGTCGCCGGGTCAGTTGGTACCGGGGAAAAGCGGCCGGGGAGTGAAGTCAGCTATTGAGTTCCATTTAATGACAATGTCACGAATAAGAGGAAATCTACTCCCGCTCCACCTGCGTCTCTTGCACAGGGACAACCATGTTACTAATGTTTCCTAGCACAATCCATTAAGGTCTTCGATTAAGTTTTTAGATGTTTTTAAGGAACTGACGTAAAATTGTTTCTAACTGTCAGCTTTATTAATTGCTTGCAAGTTTTGTTTTGATGTTCAATTAGAGACACAAATTCAAGAGAATAACTATTACTTCAAGCAACTAGCATAATACCTATTTTTTTGGGGGGGGGGGGGGGAAGACTATTGCTCTCATCAAAACACTTGTTCACACTGCACTTATTTTACTTGGTGCATAGCGGAACACGTTAATATCACTGTGTAACTAGATATGCAGAATATGAAGAAAAAGTTCTGGAAATACAGTTTTATATATATCAAGATGTCGAGTTGGCATAAAAACATTATGTAGAAATGGAAGCTGAGGCCCTTTTATGGTATTTTTCGTCAAATGTGTGTATTACTTAGTATATTACAGACTGAAGCATACCATAAACGGTATTTATTGCTGCCATCTTGTGATAATATTCATAACCACTACAAACTCTGCTAACTTGAAGAACTCACAAATGTGTGGATCCGATTACTTGGGGGCACTGAAATAGTTAGAAATTTAATTTAAATTATTCTGTTGTGTTTATGTCACGTGTAATCCCGTCCACTCGCGACACGTGTTAAATAAAATTCGACATCACACAGATCATGCAACAAAGGGATGGAAACACTGCGTAAAAAAATTTAATTTTGTTTTTCCCCTACATTAGTGGTATTCTACTCTCCCTTCTTCGCATTCCTTTAACGTTTGTAATACGCAACCGACTCCATAATTTCATAATCTATGTAACCCTGTTAAGCACAACGATTACCGAAAGTAACATCAATTTTTAAAGTTAATGAAACTTCGCATTTTTCTTGAATATTTTATTTGTGTCTCGTGTTATTATCGACACAAATGGTGAAGGACAGATTATCCTGCGTAACTGCTGCATTGTTATCTTTACTCTGTGGACAGAACTAAATTTTTTAAATTATTTGTAAGTAAACTTCAAGCTTAAAATGATGAACTTTGCTCACTATATGAACACGTGTTTACTACTTACAAGGGATAGTACAGGACACCTGGACATAGTCCAAACATCGTCTAAATTTCGAAGCCTCTATCCCAGCGTGTAACTAATCCAGAAATTAAAATGTGATAGCTGTTGTGTAACAGTGTGCCACACGTCACGGTCGTTGTGTGAAGGATATAGCTTTGGTAAACGGCTTGGGATTGAAAGAAACACAGTACTTTAAATGTAAACGGAGAAATCTGTGGGGGAGAGCTTTTGTAGAAACACAAGTCGAGGAAATGCCGATTTGAGGTGGTTAAACGAAACTGGAATAGAGTCAAAGGGTTAGGTTAGTTGTTCGCTTTGGCTTTTCTGAAATATAATTTCCTGTTATGGTTTTTATACAGGTGTTAATTTTTCTTTTCACGAGGAATTATCGTAACTAAATAGCTGGTAATTTATTTTTCTTTGTTTGTTTAACAAGTTCCACATTCCAAAGGCTAAAGCTTCACATTTTCTTATTACGTAACACTCAGATTTTACTATTTATGAACACAACCAGAAAGTGGCACAGTATGATTGTATTCTATCATTATATATGTTACACAAGAAGTTGTAGCAGAAGATGTGGGATTCGTTGTTATTAGGGTAGGAACATAGGATGTAAGCACTAAAATATAGGTTATATTTGAGTTTCCACTTTTTCAATACGTTTAGTGCCTTAGCCTACAGTAGTGCCTATTGGAAGTTTTGTGTGTTCAGTATTAGAGTGGATTTGAAACACTTGAATTCACTTTAATCAATTTCATACTGAGTCTGTTTATATATACATGTTTGGCTGCAAATACGTTGTTTTGTTTGTAATTTTTATTCAAGAATTTCAAGTTAAAGTTGCGAAATTGTTTTAGTAGTTTCCGTTTTAAATCCGTGATGGAAAGTACCGCAGATTTAGCGTCAGGTCAAGACCGTTTTTGCAAAAGAAACATCTGACATTCAGCGAGTTGCCACATGACAAATGCGACTGACAATTTGGCACATCAACTACCGGTCCTTATTGAGGCTGCATAAGCATACCTGTACATTCCCAGTACGCAAGACTTGCGCTTCTGCTAAATGTATTGAGGGATAAATAATTACGTCATTCTGTAATTAACAACTAATTTTCTATATTTTCCTTTCTGTGCATATAGTTCGATTTATTAATAGCAACCACAAATGCACTCAAATTGTCACACATTCACAAGAATCTGTTCACAAACCGTGAGCAACCCTAAATCACCCACACACTGCTCTAATCTACTGTGTAACAGTTCACTACACAGAAAATTACCAGCAGTCAGGGACCCACCCAAGGGGAGGGGGCTGCCGGACTGCCGCCCTGCCAAACCCCCAAGACCAAAATTTAAAAAACACAGATTTTGTAGATATTATGATATCAAAGGTTTTACGTGATTTTCCCTTCAGGCGAGTCAGCCACTGAAATCAGCTGATGACTAGTAGATCAGAATTTTGAAAAACAAATAATAAAATTAAAAAACAAGAACATAGGACACAGTGATTGATTGATTGATTGATTGATTGATTGATTGCTGGAACATTTAGTTTTATTTGTATGTATATAAATGCAGTTGCAGATAGTGTTATGTTATACTTATGACATGATTTTTATAACACAAATTTTAAAATCAAGCATATATTATATATGGATGCAGGGTCAGACCCCCCCCCCCAAGGAAAAGTTCTGGGTGCGCACCTGCCAGCAATTCTTGCACATGTACGTACAATTAGACCAAATATTACTGTTTTGTGCGACGGCTGATATACTCCCTGGTGACGAGCCAGTAAGTTCCGGAACATGTAGGCGTGTAGCGTGTTTTGTGAATATACAGTATCATTTTGAATCTGTGACAGTTTGAGTGCATTTGTTGGTTGGTATTAAAAAAATAGCAGCACATTCTCACCAGGGTTCAATCTGACAAATCCTCTTTCTTTTCCTGGATGTGCTGACCGGAACAACGTACTACCCTTGTGGTACACACAAAAACACAGTTTGTTGAGTGCGAAAATCTCACTTGCGCTCTCTGGGATTTAATTACTACCCGAAGTCCAACAGGACGTACACATCACCACAATACGGACAGGAAACATGATCATCATAGCAAAATATAGAACTAAAATTCCAGAAAGCGCAGATTCGAAGCCCGATGTATGCAGCTTTTTTTTTTTTTGCGTGTTCGCAACATTGGAGAAAAGCGAACATTGGCTTCATGTCTGTCTGTCCGCATGTAGCAAGTCAGCTCCCACTGGACGGTTTTTCATAAATTTGATATTTGAGGACTTTATAAAGTTTGTCGAGAGGATTTAACTTTGATTAAATCTGACAAGAATTACGGGCGCTTTACGTGAACATCTATGTACATTAATGACAAATTCTCGCTCATTTCTTCGTAGAATGAGAAATGTTTAGACAAAATTTATAGAACAAATCAAAACACACATTTTATGTCAATAAACTTTTTCAGAAAGCCGTGCCGTTGATGGGATAATGTGGAAGAACACAGAATGCAATGCTGAGTTTTCAAGCAATAACGGTTATTCGATAGCATCACAACATCACGTTGTACTACACTGCCTATTTTATAACATAGAGGAAGCAGGTTATTCGGGAAAGTCGCTAAGTATCTGCCAGAACATAAGGTGACAAATTTCAGACCCAGACTTCTTTATAGTCACCTCGGTGCAATAGTTGTCTCGCTTTGCTTCCTCTGTATTCAATATATGTTCTAACGCTTCAGTACTTTAAAACTATGAATTTATCCGCTTATATGCCTGTAAAGCCTGTCCCATATCTCACGCATAAAAGGTGTGTTGCATATAACCTACCTCGTTTATTTGAACGCATCTTACAATTTCTGCAAAGAGGTATATCTTGCAGCCCAAAGTGTTAAAGACTCCATGTGGAATGCTATATATTATATATACATATATATATTTTACATATCGCATTGTCAACGAAAGGAATCAATGACTGTCTTCATTTTCTGAGAAAGGAATCAAGGAATGTCTTCATTTTCTGAGAAAGGAATCAAGGAATGTCTTCATTTCCTGAGAAAGGAATCAAGGAATGTCTTCATTTTCTGAGAATGGAATCAAGGAATGTCTTCATTTTCTGAGAAAGGAATCAAGGACTGTCTTCATTTTCTGAACACTGGTCACGAGATTGTAAAGGCAAAGAGAGCAATAAAGGTTGTTCTGAAATTATTTATAAGTACTGCCTGTGCCTCAAGTGACATTGTGTGTGACAGCACTCGTATAAAGCACCTAATAGGGCGCATGAGGCTGAAAATAAAAAGTACTGTTATTGTTGTGTTATTATGAGTGGCAGATAGATCGGTTTGCGCACATTGTGCTCATGAGCTCTTCGTTACGTTTGTGCTCATTGTTGTCTGTGTTCTTTCTTACATCTGTGCTCTTTGTTACATCTGTTCTCATTGTTATGTTTGTTATATCTGTGCTCATTTTTATATTTGTGCTGTTTTTTACGTCTCTGGTCATTATTATTTCTGTGCTCCTTATTACGTCTGTGTTCATTATTACGTCTGTGCTCTTTGTTACATCTGTGCTCATTGTTATATCTGTGCTATTTCTTACATCTGTGCCCATTGTTATACGTGTGCTCTTCTTTAGATTTGTGCTCATTGATGCGGCTTAAAGTCCTTATTACAATCATCATAAAGGAAGAAGATTTGAGGGTTCGCGTCGTTAGCTTTTTTGAAAATTCCATTGTTGTCTTTGAAGAAATGTCATTTTACCAATGCCTTTGATAACACATCAGATGATGTCTCAAGGGATAGTTCTGATCGTGACTGCTGTGATTAAAGAAGCAACTAAAAACAATCTGCAGACTGTGATTGTAGTACTGGAGCACACGTGAAGAATATACTGAATACCGCTAAGTAAACTTGTTGAAAACAGTACGATTTTTTAGTATATTGTTGATTGTTTTTTCTTAAACACATGTAAACTGCTACAAAAATTTGTAGTATATTGTTTCGCTATATTTCCGAACATTTAAACCCTTATTTTCAGCCTATTTCACAAGAAAATTTTAAAATTGTGATCTTAACCTTTTTAAACTATTGATTTTTATGTATGCAAAGAGTTTACCTATGCCATAATTCTTATCCTCGTGCCTGATGAAGGCCTTATGAAAAAGCCGAAACATGTAGCACATTGCAGATGTTAAAATGCATGTAGTATGTGTGATTTCAGGCTTCTGCTGCTGCGTGAATGAGATATTTATTGCTCTGTGATGTTACGAAGCGTAGA
Organism: Coptotermes formosanus; assembly: GCA_013340265.1. Taxonomy (NCBI): domain Eukaryota; kingdom Metazoa; phylum Arthropoda; class Insecta; order Blattodea; family Rhinotermitidae; genus Coptotermes; species Coptotermes formosanus. The sequence goes on along the minus strand of BLKM01009501.1, from coordinate 2,891,410 downwards.
TTGGTAGTTAGGTACCGGCGTCGGTAATTAAGCACAAATCTACGCTTCGTAGCATTCCACAGGAGCCAACAGTTTATTCAAATGTACGTCTAAGAACAGCTGTGGTTAATGATCGGTTGTTTTTCTGCATGTTAATTCAATGCAACGGCATTACCCACCGTAAGCTTGTAGTTACAACTCTGCAATAACACGTTCTATTAAACTTCTTCAGCGAATTTTCCAGGACAAGCAGAAGTGACAGGCAGAATGGTGAAAATAATAAGCCCAAATCGCATTGCTTTGTAGCTGACGAGGTAAAAATCATGTAAGCCATCTGTCAACGTAACAGATATGTGTGGCTATAACACAGTCTTCTCATTTTTTGTTCTGCTTGTCTATTTTCCGATCAGAAGCAATGAGAATGCAGTACGAACGAAAGCGGAAGCCTCAGGCTGTGTTTACTTTGGGGACGGACAGAGAAAACACAGGTGACCTGTACTCGAAAACACGAGACTTCATGTTCTGCTGACGTCACGTTTATACACGGCAAGCCCAAGCTGCGCCATGATTAGTACGTACACGTACTAAACAGCATTTTTTTTGCGTGTTTAAGTAAATGAAACCTTTCTTTTGTACCAGCATCGTAAGGAGCACGATTTACAACATGAAACGTTTCTCCTCAGTGAGCACCTTACTATTTATTGTTTATATTCACTTTACGACGCTGTCTGTCTGTCTGTCTGTCTGTGTGTGTGTCAGAACTTTAAGGTGGATTGTTAGGACTAGTACTGAATGACGATCTCTAAAGCATTGAGAAGGAAGCGCTCGTTGCCTAATGCATTATGCACGCATTCGTCCCAGATTTACTGAGGAAAATCACGAGAAATATCCGTCAGGATATTACATGTCACGGCTGGCAACTGAACGGTACCTCCCTAGCACAATTTGGAAGCATTGTCACTTCAGACAGGTTGCTCGGCAACTCCCCAGCACCATCTGGACCCACTATCGTTTCAAGCCACTCGCTTGGTACCTCCGTCATAGCCTGAAAATTTACGTTATAAGTGTGAGTTAACATTGCGTGAAAATGTTTCATTTCCACCTATAATTTTATCTAGATTTTCATTTCATGAACGAAAAATCCTAGTATGGTAATCCCTTATAAATGCTGTGAAAGAGGCAGGACCAAAGAAGGATCTCCAGTATAAAATTTGATTCAAATCCGTCCGTTGGTTCTGGGTACATTATGAAACGCAACGTAACAACCCAGTGTTTAACTCGAAGACAGTAAGCAATACGTGTAATGTGTACCAGATTTAAATTTTGTGATACGTTTCTCTCGACAGCTTAGGCCTCCCCCCCCCCCCGGGCCCCCATGAGTTACGCACCAATGATTCTGGTGATGCATGCTGAAACGCACGTAGCTCTCGTGCGAAACGTGCCACTGTCGTCCGAGTTTAACGCAAACTGAAGTTTGCTGAAGTGTAGTGAAACTGGATATCAAATGCAGTTAGTGTTTGTTTAGTGGTTCTCGAGTTGCGACATGCTGACAGACTTTCGTACTAACATAACGGGGCTTTTCCGCACAATTTTCTAACGTTTTTGCGAAGACGCCAAACACGACAGGAAGTCTTCTCGGTATTCCAAGTCGCATCTGCTTCAAACTTCTACACGATTGTCTTGTTTCGATATCGGAGTGGCATTTCTAATTCATCGCAGCCTCGTTGGACTACTTAGTCAATGCGTCTCGGTGATCTAATACACCATAACGCTCCGCCTTAATTAATTTTCTCTGCTGGTGCAGAAGGCCCTTAGAAGCTCAACAGGAAACCGTTGCTTTTCTATGGTTACCCCCACCCACACTTCAGCTGTGTTATTACGCTCCTCCTTCTGTGCCTGTTGGCCCTGCTCTCATCTGTGCCATGCCAAAACGGCAAATTAAGCCACATCTTTCTTCTTCAGATGGCACATTTTTGGAAAGTGCAGCTGCCAACTATGTGAGTACAGTTGAACCCAGTTATAACGACGCCGGTTTATACGATTCCTCGCCTGTAGAGTCAAATTTTTTGTGGTACGAATTAATTTGTCTCTCTTAACCCTAACATTATACTCCTCGGTTATAACGACACTCGTTTACAACGACAAAAAGTATTCAGGCCCCTTCATGACGTCATAACCGAGTTCGACTCTGTATAACGAGTAATTTTTTCCGTTGAAACGGCGTTGGAACGACGAAACATACATAGCCAATTATAGACCGTCTCCTGTTATGTATGCACGCATGTATGTGCGTGTGTGTGTATGTAGGTGGGGGTATTTATGTACGTATGCATGCATGTATGTAGATGGTATGTATGTACTTACGTATGTATGTATGTAGGGGTATGTGTGTACTTACGTATGTATGTATGTATGTATGTATGTATGTATGTATGTATGTAGACCTATGTATTATGAATGTACGTATGTATGTATATGTGTATGTGTGTGCATGTATGTATATATATATGTATATATCGGTGTATGTATGTAAATTTCCGTCTGTTCTCCAGTTGAAACACCTTGGACCTTCTGCTCTAAACACTTAGCATTACACAGGTTTTCAATATTTTTAAGGTGGAAAAATATCCTTCCGAGTTTATACACCGTATGGGTTTGTAGTTTGACACGTTTCGGAGGAGCGTGCTGCCTCCATCTTCAAGGTTCATTAAATTAACGTCCAGGTAGACGTTTAGTTATACGTAAGTTCATCAGTCATGATGAGGGAGGTGGCAGGTTCCTCTGAAATATTGGTGTCCATCGTGAACAGGGAGATGGCAAACTCCAAGAAAACGCCAGTGTCAAACCACGAACCTACACGCTACCCATATCTTATCGGAACTTGGTGTCAGTTTTCGTTTCTTATGGTAAGCTATTACACCTACCTTAAGCAACTGATCGATTGCTGGACTGTATGCGCAACTAACAGTTTAGTCATGCATACGTGGAATGCGAGGGAAATCTTATCGTTGTGTACGCTTATTTAGAGCCACGGAGCGTCAGAAAGGTATGTCAGGCGTCTGCGAAGTTTACTGTCATGGTGCGTGGGCTGACAAAACTAGGCTAACTGAGGTGGTCACTGTAAGCACCACTTGCTTCAGCAAGAAAAATCCCTGAATAATTTTGCTGAACACGCGACATTTATGTGTATAATACATTATGGCAGTGAGGTCTGGGTTTTAAATAAAAGAGGATGTCAACAATTAGAAACAGCAGAAACGAAATTTTGGAGATCACTTTTATGACTCACAAGGTTAGACCATCAAAAGAATAAAACAATTCGAGAAAACTAAAAGTAGAACACATAGTAGATGACATCCAGATCTACCAAAAGAATTGGCTACAACGTGATAAAAGGATGGAACACACACGAATACACAGGATGGCACCGGAATACAAACCAAAAGGTAAGCGCCACATAGATCGACAAAAAACAAGATGGAGAGATCAAGAGCATCTTCGAGATTGAGTTTTCAGATGACAGGACCCGAGCGTCTTACATGTTTACATTCAAAATGATGATGATGATGATGGTGATGATGATGATGATGATAATACTCTGAGAATAAACAGCGATTATTTTCCCAAACGACGTTAAGAACTTGATCTTCATAATGGAAACGCAGTGGGCTGTCTGCGAATGGGTGTTATTTAACAACACTGTCAGTTACTGAGATAATGGAACGTTGGTGAGGGCTGAAAGAATGAATATGGAGCGTTTGTGGAACGACACTGACAGGGAAAACCGAAGTGGTTCGAAAGAAACCTATCCCTGTGTCACTCTGCCCACTACAAATCCCGTGGATTGACCTGGCATCGAACGCTAGCCTCCACGTCGAGGTGCCGGCAAATAGCCGCCTGCGCTATGGCAGTTCTTTCTTTGTGACGCAGGAAATAAACATTCAAATGTTATATGAACTTCACACCTCAAACGGTTAACAGAATAGTTAGGATTTAAACAGCCCTGAATGGCACAGCAGCAAATATTACACGGCGGTAGACAGGCGAGGTCCTTTCACCTGAAGACGCTACGTGTGCATTTCTCGCATGTGACACAGTTGTGCAACAGTGCGGCAGTTAGTGATGCCGTGTGGGTGAGACGCGCCGAGTACACAGTGACGTAACGCCATTGCTGCATTGCATTAACGCGCCTCACCCATCTGCCCTGTGTTTGTCATCGGAGCTGTGGTGGATCCGCCCACGGACTGGACGGGAGATATCTGCCACTTTCCGATTTGTACACGCGTTCCTCGTCTGTGAGTAGTTCACGCGAGGGGCTGCAGCGTCGTGGCTGCTTCACGTAACCGCCAGGTGTCATATTCAAAAAGCCCCTTAATACTAGCCAGAGTTAATTTGTATTTTGGGTGGTTGTAAGAATAGAGATCTTCTTCTTCTTCTTCTTCTTCTTCTTGTTCTTCTTCTTCTTCTTCGGCATACGGTCCTTACAATTTAACCAGTGCCTCCATCAGAATGATAGCCCATACGGATCTGCTTGCTTCCTCCATCTGTTGACACCGATCGACTTAAGGCCATTCTCACTGCAGTCTAGCCACCTTAAATGTGGTCTTCCTACTTTTCTACTTCCATCTGGTTTCCCCAGAAATATATTCTTTACAGTCCTATCACCAGACATTCTTACCAGATGACCAACCCATTCTAGTCTTCTTACTTTTAGTGTCGATACAACATTTGGTTTTCTGTACATCATCAGTTCGGATTCTCCAGCCATTTTGATCTCTTATTGGGCCAGATATCGTTCTTAGTATTTTCCATTCCCATGCTTCAAGGGATGATTTCATTTGCTCTGTCACTGCCCACGTTTCGCAACCATGCAGCACTATAGGTTTAATCATTGTAGTATATATATGATCGAATTCGGTTATTACGTCAGGAAAGACACTGAATATTTCGTGTCGTTATAAATGAGTGTCGTTATAACCGAGGAGTATAATGTTATGGTTAACAGTGAGGAATTAATTGCGGCCAGAGAATATCTGGCTCTACAGGCGAAGTGTCGTATAAACCGATGTGGTTTTAACCGGGTTCGACTGTATTTTTAGTTTTGTGTGTTTTGATATATAACGGAGATTATTTTCTTATACAGAATTAGCGGACTGGTTTCTGTTAACTCAGTGTGTGTTTACTGCTCGGTACGAGCCGAATCATTAAATACAATTCCGGTTAAAGTCAGTCTTCGTAGGCTTTCTTTGAATTTCTTTAAATGTAATCAGTGCTTAGAGTTAACCTTCCTCTTCGGGGAGGCAATACTGCGTAGTTTGGTAGAGCGGTACCTACAGACTATAAACTGCATAATAAATGCTTACCGACACAAGACTAAGCATATATTGAAAATTCACTAAGTTTTCAATGTGAAATTGTGAATAATGTTTTATTGGTTAAATGTTTTTAATTCCACAAGCTTGGCTTCCGTTAACTTCTTAGTTCCATCTGCAACAACAAAGGGTTGCTTCATAAATGGAAGCAGTCTGTTATAATGCTTGCTGATAAAAATCTGCTGACACAGCTGCACTAAATGTCACTATATAGCAGTGTTAGAAGTTATGATGATGTACCAACAGTTGTTTGAAGGGTAATTCCATATGAAGACGATATTATTTGTGATCATGGGTGTGGATTTCGATGTCTCCGATCACGTACTGATCATATACCCTGCATTCGTCAACTACTTTACAAAAAGGGGAATACAATACGTCAGTAATCAGATAGAGACTTCAAAAAGCCTATGGCTCAATTACGAGGGAGGTTTCGTATAATATTCTCAGTGAGTTTGTTATCCCTTTCAAACTAGTTACGTTGAAAAATATGCTTAAAGGAAACCTATAATAAAGTACGGCAAGGCAAATATTTTCCTGTTCACATCCGTCTGGAACAAGGAGATGGTGTATAGACATTGCTCTTAAATTTTGCTGTAGAGTGTACCGTTTGGACGGTCAGAGGAAGCCGCTAGTTATTGCAGTTGATTTGGGCATATCAGCGTCTGATCGACACTGATGATGTTAATTTATCGGGAGAAAACGTGAATGTAGTAATGACGGAAGACGCGTCAGTCGGCAGCAAGAGAGCTGCTCTGTAAGCAGGGGAAAAGTAAGCACTTTTTTGTACAGCCTCAGCCATGACACGACCCGAGTACGTAGAGTATATATATGAATACACTCAGAATGGCGTTACATATAAGTATATATTTATTTCTCTCACAAGGGCTGAATATTTAATTTAAAACATAATGTTGGATAGAGGGCAAGCCATTAAACTCTATAACCCTAGAGTAAAAGGACTGATTGTTTTACAGAAGTTTGAATTATCTTGAGGTTTTGCAGATAATCTGAATGAGGATTTCTGGTATCTGCGCTTTTCATGATGGTGAAGATGCATATTGTGCTGCTGTGGTTTATGATACGGCGTTGCAGTTCAGCAGGTGGGACCAACGTTTTGATGGGACATTATTTATCCACTTCGAACCCTGAACATGGGCCTCAGTCCACAGTACCGAGTCACAGCCCGGAATATCCCGGAATCAGGCACTGCTGTAGGAATCGCGGGGCCTTGACTCCAACATGCCCTGGCAGTAGAACAAGTCATAAACCACTCCGAATATGAAGGTTGTTGTCTTCTTTAACGTGACCCCGTACTTACTGAGAGAAGTGTACCAGATTATCAGAGCATTCTGCTGCGTCAGAGTAGGTGAAGACGGTAGGCCTATCACGAAGAGGGGAGTGACATTTGCAGCGCGTGCTGTGAGTAGTAGTTTATATGGAGTAACTATAGTCATTGTTCAACATTGTTTACTAAGGAAAAGCAAAAGGTATTGACCTTTCATAACTTCAAAGAATACAACATTTAAAGTTGCGTCACCCGTCAAGGCGGCTGTGATGTCCTCCTAAGTGTTCGGCATGTCGTAAGCCTGGAACCTGGCGTTTTCAGAAGCTTCATTTCAGTTAATTTCAAACAGCAGGTGCAGATGCTGCTACACCGTCGTTGCCCGGCTCTCACACCGAGGGCCTCCAACCGGCCGGTATATTTTTGACGCCCTGCACAACCCTTCCGGAGTTCCGAGCTGTCTCCTAGTCCAGCGGAAACCGGGATAAGACCTGTGCACAGCGTTGGTAGAGCTGCCACTGTCCGCGAGTTCCTATTATTAACCCTTTAAAGATGAAGAGAATCTGTTTCATATAAGGACTCAGTGCGTACCGCTCAGTCAACACTCAACACCTCGGTTACAAAAAACAATCTGTTAATGTTGTGCAAGGCAAAGGTTACTGTTTGTTCTGAGATCCATACAAAACACATAAATGCAATGTGAGCACCACGTAGAATTTTTTAACGTTAAATCTGGTGGTACGTAAAGTTACCACTAGGCTTTAAAAGGTTGATACTGATATTGTGATCTGGCTCCGTGGGTAAGCTAGCGGTGTCTGGTGTTAACGGTATCGGCTACTGGTTTCTAACCCTCTACGGGACGTGGGATTAGGAAGGGATAATGCGCTCGCTACGGTCAAACGACCTACCTAAACAGTGACTGCGGAATCACACAGCTGAGAACCTATAAACTAACGTTTATTTACAAGCACAATACAATGAGAATAAATTAAGAACTGAAGCTAACTGATCTATTACCTATTTACCACAAAGTTTACTACTGGTGTCATTATCTCCCTGGACACAGGATCCTTCAATGAAAAGTTACAGTTTCCTCAATGCGACCCCTATGTTGGCTCTTCTACTCTTTCTCTGCAAAACATAAATTTCTACTCACGCCATGGGAACACTGCTGGATGTGAACACCCACAGCACAGTCACACGCAATCTTCCAGGCATGTCAGTCGGCCTCCTCATCTGCACACTTCGGCCTGACGCCACCGCCTAATTTCGTGCGAACTCACCAACTGCTTACCCATACACAACTCGCTCTCTTCCCTTGCATGAATCTCCTCAAAGAACACCAAGCATACATTTTTCCGTACAATACAAGGTCATCACTTCACTTCCCCTAGCTGCCTGGTGAAGTGCTAACCACGATAAAACGGCCGCTTTTCCGGGACGGTGACCTCAGGGGTGCCTGACATTACAGACGCCACGTTTTACGTATTTGAGAATATAATGTAATAAAGAGCTGTTACACATTTAGGTGTTTGCTAAAGAAAAATCGCCTCACTCTTCCCATTTGGTATAAACTGGCATAAAGATGATATTTGTGGCTATTTTAATAATGTTCAGTTGCGCCGGAAACTCGGCATCCGTCACATGGCCGTCCGTTGGAGTTGGTGATGTTTGAAGTTGTCTCTGGGCAGGTTTATTTTCGTATCTCGGAACACTTCAGCTTTCCTTACCATCTATCATTACAGTGTTTTTCTATTCTTATTTGTTGTCAGGATCTGACAGAATAGACTCATTTGAGACCTCAGTAAGAAAGGACTCAGTCTCATCCCACTGCTATAATTAGAGGTTCAGAACTCAACGCAGATTTTCTGTACTCTTCTGCCCGGTATTAAAAAAAAATATTTTTTCAAGATTTCCAGGTTCCGCCAGCTTGTTTTTCTGAAAATAACAGCATTAAGATCAAGACGAGTGTGGAGAATTAGTGGAATGATACTGACAGGGGAAAGCCAAAATACTGCCAGAAACATGTGTCACTTTCTAACAAATTTCGTATCGAATGACCTAGCATCGAACCCATTCCTCGGCAATGAAAGGCGGGCAAATAACCGTCCAAGCCATGGAACAGCCTTGAAGCACGAATTTCATGTAACAAATGTTTAAAATCTCAGCGTGCACTTAACAGTAAACAGTCGCTGTGCCAAACACCAACCAGTTAATGCCATGTAGGGAGACATTTATTGTTAGAGAGAATCATACGGAACACATGGCTACATGGTGCGCTCAAAATGTGGGGTGTTTTATTGTTAGAAATGGTAACTTACAACAGAACAGAAGTTTTTGCTTTTATTATGCTTCTTATGGCTGAAAATAATTCGGATTCCTATTAGCCAGCGATATGCAAAAAGTATCCTGGACACAGACAAAGTCACTGTTTAATTACACACTCTGTATACTTTGAGGTGTAAAATGTTCCCATAAGAGGTAGAAGTAGTAAAGGAACAGTACGATAAAAATTTCTTTCTTCAATGGAAATAGAAGTGTATTTACTGCGCTGAAAGGAATTTGTAAATGCGAGGTGAACGACTTATAATTCGTATACAGAAAATTTGTTCTAGTGACCAGGGTGTAGTATGTGACTTTGCTGGGAAAAGGTATTATGCGTCCAATTTATGTGGACGCAATCCTTTAAAAAATATGAAACACAACGCCGTAGCCAAAGCCAACAAGCCCACCTATTTTTAAAGAAGGCACATTTTATTGTTACCATGTATTTTATACTGCATTTTATCCCCGATAATTCGGTCTAAGAAGAATACTCGTATATATTCTTCATTTTAATTTTATATGTAGTTAATGATTGTGGGTATTACAAAAACTGTGTAACGCAATAGAGAATAGTTAAATGACTTTACATCGATATGCTGCTCGCTTCTTAGATTTTATTATAAATCAGGTTTGATGTCTATAGGAAGATATTCACACTTCTTGATGCTTTTGGTACCTGTGACACTTTATATCCGCTGAATATGACGGCATGTCCATTGGAACATGTAGGGATAAAGTCAATGTAAATATAATTTTGTGAGTTTTTACATAATTGTTAGTTTGTTCTAATTAGCCTACATTAATATTAAGAGGGACCAACAAAGACACGCACTGTTAATAAACATATTTTTTATCGTATCACCCCTACCTATTTCGATGGTCAAGCCACCATCTTTAGGGGGCACCAAAGGTCACAAGCACCATTTTTCATCTAATAGTCATGTGATATTTATTACATTTAAGAATATTCTGCCATACTTACATAATTTCTGCAAAAAATTTCATTTGTGTATAGTACGCAAGTGTTTGTGCACATACAAATTTGATTTTTTGTGAGAAGAATTTAAAACAGTCAGTACACTAGTGTCAAGAACTACACAAATGAGATTTGACTTTAACAACAAAATTGTGAGACATTGTGTACTAAGGGTGTAAAAATCCTGGGCGCCGATAGCTCGAGCGACTAAATTATGTAGGTCAAGTCTAACATTTTGAGCAATTTGTTACAGTTTTCGTGTCTTACATAGACAGTGTGTATCAGTTTACATGCACCAAGCAGAGAGCGCCAGATAAGTGAGGTTCGCAGGTTACTCCAGAATTCCAGGCCCTAAGTACGTAACTTGCTTCGTGTGACTCTTCTGGCTCCCAGAATATGGAGGTTGTTCCTATATTTGGGGGAAAATTGTGGATCCCTGCTTTCTAACTTTTGTGGCTGGTATGTAATACTGATGTAAAATGAAGCGTATTATTTTATGTCCTTGAAAGAGTAACACTTTATGAAATGTTAACAGTTACTTGTCTCAGATATCTGCAACGTTACTAGTTACTTATCTCAAATATTTGCAACGTTACTAGTTACTTATCTCAAATATCTGAAAAGTTACTAGTTAGTTATCTCAAATATCTGAAGTGTTAATAGTTACTTATCTGAAATATCTGCAAAGTTACTAGTTACTTACCTCAAATATCTGAAACGTTACTAGTTACTTATCTCAAATAGCTGCAACGTTACTAGTTACTTATCTCAAATATCTGCAACGTTACTAGTTACTTATCTCAGCTCTCTGCTTGTTCTTGTCATATTTGTCTGGCAGAGTCACAGGGTATGCTACAGCCCTCGCTATAGCTTCAGGAACTGGTAGCGGTGTCGGCAGGGCTGGTCAGTACCTACTTAACCATTCTCATGTGCTGTGTACGCAACGAAGTTGGTCTCTCCGTAGTCTTCAATGTACTTGAAGGCACTTTGCCAACCCTGTCAGGTTCAGTACCCACCGCCATCAGCTGACATGCCTGCTCTGCTTTCGTACCATCTCCGGCCTCGAACCTGTCGATGTCAACAAAGTGTATTCCCCTCATAATCCTTTTCAACGCGCGTTATTTCACGACGCCGTAAATCGCGAAGGTTGTGTAGCTTCAATGGTAGAAAAATGAACGTGAAAAATGGATGGAATTGTACCGGCAGTGCAAAACTGAAGCACTCGGAGAAAACCCGACACGCTGATAGTTTATTTATCAAAAGTCCTGGCCTAGGATCAAACACGCACTTCCACAGTGAAATGGGCGGGGATAGCTCAACCGGTATAGCGACTTGCTACTGGTTGGAGGGTTCGGGGATCGAATCCCGGTGGGGGCGAGATTTTCCACACACGTGCAGACCGGCTCTGGGACCCAATCAGCCTCCCATACGATAGGTATCTGGTCATTCCAGGGGTAAAGCGGCCGGGGCGTAGCGTTAACCACCAAAATCTAGCGCCGAGGTTAAAGAAAGAGTAGAGATATAGCTCTACTCCGACTCTAAATCTTCATGATATATTGTAGGGTGAATTTAACTTTTCACTTTACGTTCACAGTGTAAGGCCATTGACCTTTCAGAATCGTGGAATAAGAAAGGACATTGATAATTATATGTACCACATCTTTAGCACCAAAATAACTCTGAATTTTCTTACGGATTATGTATGTACTTTATGGGCTTCATACTATTCTCTCAAAAATCAGTGATAATTTCCGTAAACCGTATTCAACTCATATCTACACAGGCACATCATATTCTACTCAGAGAGCAGGCACAATGCTACAGTTCCAAGTGTCTTGCTGAATGACACTTATCCACCTACCTTACGCACACACAGAATCAAATTCCATAAAAGCGATAATTTTTTTCTAAGGGAGCGTAAACATTCGCAATTTATGACCTGGTGTTAGAGTATTGACTTTTGCAGCAGTGGTTCCCAGCCTCACGTTGCAACTCACATCAGGGTCGCGCGGGGCCTTGACATAGGGTCGCGGGGGTCTTGACATAGGGTCGCGGGAGTGTCTTATTTAGAAGCAAATGGTATAGCTAACTAACACGTGCGTGGGTGACTTAAAGAAAAATTTGTTTCTCGCATGTTTTGTGTATTTAATATTGTCCCAAGAATACTGGATTTGAAAAATGGCATTGAGAATTTAGTATTTTTTTGCCGATAAGTAGCAATGTTATGTAGTTTTCAAGAAAAGGCACTATTATTAGTTCATTTATAGGAAATATCACTGACTGCTGCCATTTCCATGATAGGGTCGCGGGTAACATATATTTTGCTACCTTAGGGTGACATACATAAAAGTTTGGAAACGCTGCTTTACAGGGAGAAGAGCCTAATGTAGTGCCTCAAGAGAGAGGGTTTTAACACGTGGAGCCGCGTGCAACTGTCACACAAGCTGCCGTTTTTGGCGTTTTGTTGATCACTGTCTCCACCTGTTGTGTTTGTTGCAACTTCGCGGTTTGTGTTTTTCGCAGAATGTTCTTCAAGGAACTAGGCAAATAAACTCGCACCTCAGTTAAAACACCTGCAGGTGTGGAGATTTGTATTTTGCTTTCTCTTTCCATATGATTCGCAGTTAATATTCTCCTTTATGTGCCTGAGACACGATTCTAACATGCGCGTACTGGATCGATTCCACGTAATGCAGAGCTCCTTGAATGGGGACTCATTTCAGTGACAAACACATGCATACATACGAGAGTATTTACTATATTTGAGGCCTGAACAGGGGATTATTGCAGCAGCAAAAGCATATATGTACTTACAGTGCGTGAGATTTCAGTAGAGTCCCTTTAGTGGTAGAAACAGACACACACATGAAGTAAAGTTTACTCTAGAACAGGCCGTAAAGGCCTAGAAGGGAAGTAGACGTATATTTAGAATCTTTCTTTAATCTCGGTGCCACGCCCCGGTCGCTTTATTCCCAGTAAAGAGACCTAGTTCCCTCTATACAGGGGACTAAGTTGGCCCCAGAGTGGTCTGAACGGGTGTGGAAAATCTCGCTGCCACTGGGATTTGATCCCAGGACTGTCCAGCCCGTAGCCAGAGGCTACACCGACTGAGCTATGTGTATATATACATGCATATATACGAGTATATATACATGCATATATACGAGTATATACGAAGCATTCCAAGAACGGAAGAAACGTTGGGAACGGTGTATCGCCAGTAGAGGGGACTACTTTGAAGGGGACAGTGCTTAAAATGTTGTAAAATGAGCAATAAAGTCTTTATAGCAAAAGTTCGGTCTTTTTTTGAACACGCCTTGTATATATACTTACTGCTTATGAGACGTGTATAGGGGTCATTCCAGTAAGAAAAACGTACATAAACTTGCAGTACGCGAGACTTCAACAGGGCAAACCGAGCAAAGGAGGAGGAGCATAATGAAGTGGATTAGTAGAAGAGTAAAAGGGAGAGGATAATGTGGAAGAAGGCAGGAAAACGAAAGGGAACAGGAAAGGTAAAACCAGAAGACACAATTATTTGTATCATGTCCCATCGGGAAAGGTAAATTTGTCCCCGAGCTTAATTAAACACCCCCCCCCTCCATGAATGTGTATGGTGGACTGAAGTTATAGCTTCACACACACACACGCGCGCGCGCGCACGCACACACACCGGATGGAGCTCAATGTTCAAATTTACACGCCAGCTGCTACTCTCTGAGAAAGAATTCCGTCGCGCATTGTATAGGACGTTCTGTGTTGTTATAACCGAGGAGTATAATATTGTGGTTAACAGTGAGGAACTCAGGCAAGAAGCCATCCGCATGTGCTCGTACTTCAACCTCACTGATGAGGCTGTAACGGACAGAAGTCATTGCATCACGTTGAGAAGTCTGCACGTCATTCGCTGGCCTCGGAATAAACACGTTTAACTGTGTGCACGTGTTATCTACTCACATATCTTCACCGGTGACCATGCCGACCATTTGTCATGTACAAGACAAGAGCGCTGAGACAGACTCATCACATTACAATGGTTTTTATTGCTCATTTTCTTACATATGGCACTAACGGTAGGTGTACCTTACAAGTAACAACTCACAACACGTAACGCTGAACCTATTTCCGTGAGTTTGATCCTCTGGAATTCTAGCAACAGCACTACGTTAGATGCCCAGGTCCTCTTAAGCTGTATTGCAGCGCTTTTCAGAGTTAAGATAACAGGTAAGTCAAAACTATCCCTATACAGGCCCGGACAGGCCCTTAGGGCTCCAGTAGATTCAGGCTACCAGATTTTCCAGACAGTCTTCACATGGCTTAACACTGTCAGCCCTACGCACCGGCCACCTTTGCCCCATATCCCTGGTACTCACTCCTGTTAGGGAACCAGTCGACCCCACGTTCATAGTGCGGCCACAAGGAGGAAGTCCATGATAAATACCAATGACCTCGTCGGGAATCGGACCCCCGACCTTAAGCTTGTAGTACATTGCTTCAGAAAACTGCCACACCTCGTGCCCCATTTTTCAGAGGAGAGAGAGAGAGGGGGAGAGAGAGAGCGAGCGAGAGAGAGAGAAACACACACTGTCTGGTGCGACATCTTTTTGTTTATGGCGCAGAATTTAAATAATGCAAAGCATATTTTTTGTTTTAAAGTATACGCAAATGCCTAAATGTGACTGGGTTTAGGCATGCGTAGATTAGTGGTGCCAATAGTCTGTCAATCATAGCAGAGACGCGAACACCCATGCGCGCAAAAACAAAGGGAAATCTTCATGCGGAATTGTTGTTAAATTTTTTCGGTCTGAGCGAAAATTAAAATGAGTCCACATGTTCGTAACACTCCCAATAAAGAATTGCATGACGATCCGTGTAACAGGGTTCAAGTTGTACAACCTTAAACACCAACTACACGCACCATTTACACACATGGAGGTTTAATTATAATTCTACATGTGTCAAACCAATAACTGCTTTATCTTCAGGGATGTCACAAACTATAATTACACGCATAATCCAGCAATATAGATACAACATTTGAATACAGTTGCTTAAAATACAATCGTTTAACTGTTAGAATATAGGTACAATATTAAAACATCTGCGCTAGTAGCCATCAGGTTTGTGCAGTGGTTCCAAACGTACTGAAAAGTTTTAATTGTCACCTTATTAGAACATTGTTATCATTATGTTATCTCCGTATATAAAACACAGTCTAAACAATACATAAGGACCTGTTGTGATATTCTAAATGCATAGAGCGATAGTTGGTGTTTAACACTGTACGATTCATGACAATGCACGGTCTGAATAATGGAAGGTTTAAGGGGCTCAACTTGTCATATGAGTGCAGACAGAATGATTTTAATAGGCACTTCAAGCAATAATGAGAAAGCTCCTAAAATAAACGCCTTATGTGGAGGTAGTGTGTCCGTCCGTCTTTTTGCTGCCTAGCATCAGCGCTTAAACCAATGAAGAGATAATTTTTAAGCGCGTTCGCATAACCGTGAAAGTTGCTAATTGGCTTCGTCATGTGTGCCCCTCTGTATGTACGCACAGCTTTTCGCCTGGATCGGGGTGGCCCAAATTGGATGGACATCCGTGGAATTTGATACTGAGGATTTTTTATGAAAATCTGTCGAGAAATTACAGTTTCGGCTAAACCTGGACACTTTAGGAAGAGGCATAAGTATGTAGTTTTATTGTTGCTGGCGACAAGAATTCGCCATAAGAGCCTCTTACGCAACACTCAGTATTTTTGTATTCTTGACAGTGACATGTAGCGTTTCCATTGCAACAATGGTTACGTGAACGCGCCACAATGTCACGTTATATGTTCAGTGCCTGTCCTTTTTTAAGTCAATATGGGAGACTTTCACTAAATGTTTTCGTGAAATTACGATTTTCAGCCTATCGATCCACAATATAATCCACGGTTTCTAAGGATGTAAGTCGAATTTTCAGCGTGTGTTATAAAGTGTTGGGGGCACTCGGTTGGTTGAAGCACTGCGCTACAAGCCGGAAGGTCGCGGGTTCGATTCGCGATGGTGTCATTGACATAATCCTTGCGGCCACATTGTGGCTCTGGGGTCCACTCAGCCTCTCACTGAGATGAGTACCAGGAGTATTTTCTGGGGGTAAAGGCGGCCGGTGCATAGGGCTGACAACTTTACCACCTTCTTGGGCCGACTGCCTAGAAATCTGGGAGCCTCAACCTCCTGGAACCCTCAGGGCCTATCCAGGCCTGTAATGGGATAGCTCTACCTGTTACAAAGTGTTACATACACACCACAAATAGCTTACAAGTAAACGTAATAAACTGCACAGAACGACGTGGAGCACACGTCTTCAGCCTTTTAAAATAAACATAAAACTTTGTTCCGATAGATGCCATTACTATCGAAAAAAATGAAATGAGATGTGTCACAGTGTAATGGCAGTCCTTCACAGGAAGGGAAGAGCAGATCCAATTATGAATTTGTGTACGTTCTTCCGTTACGTCCCAACGTCTAGGAGATATACGTTGTGGGTTATAGTGCACTCATGGACTATAATGAACAAAAGTTGAACGAAGGAACTAATATCTGTGGAAAGCATAGCTGCAGATGTGATTTGTCCAATTTTCCGTTAAATTTGAACGTATGTGACTAGTCCCATTAATTACAGTAACCGCAGTAGTCGAAGTAATTGTAATGTAAACAGCCCTCCTGTTTTTCAGGCGATTTTGCAGACTGAAGAAAGGAAACTATTACCATCGATATGTATGTATGTATGTATGTATGTATGTATGTATGTATGTATGTATGTATGTATGTATGTATGTATGTATGTATGTATGTATGTATGTATGTATGTATGTATGTATGTATGTGTGTGTGTGTGTATGTGTGTACGTACGTACGTATGTATTTATGTATGTATGTATGTATGTATGTATGTATGTATGTATGTATGTAATTCTACTGCATGTATACCATAACAAATACACAATTTTTTACCTAGCCCTGGCTTACTTTCTACTTGCATAAGCTTACAAAAACAAAATTTTTATCATCATCTTGTTTGTAACTTACACATACAAAATATGATTTACACAACACTCTTTAAGTGTGTTTGAATGAACAGACATACAACACATGGAAAAATAATATTAAAATAGATCCTACAGAAAAAGGATAATTTGAAATAGCCATGATGGTGTTCAGTGGTGAGCTTTTGTAAAAATGAACACAATAAATCTTGGAGTTCCATAAAAGCATTATTTTCCTGGCCACCTGTATAAACTGAAGAAGTAAAATGTTTCTGTACCTTGCAGTTTATCATTTATATTATAAATACAATAAATTATTTCACCATTGACATACTTTTACCAAATTAAACAACTACATTTCATTTCCACAACTTTATATTTGAAGGTACAGACAGCACATTCAACAGGAAGTCTTGCAAGATATGGGGTCCTCACAGCTGTAAATACTGTGTTTTTCAGGGATATGATGCCATGTAGTTTGACACATATACAACCAAGTTTTTGAGGGACCTTATGCCTCCATTTTCAGGGCAGGGCTGTGGAATCGGAGTCGGAAGGAATTTTAGGTATGTATGTATGTGTGTGTATGTATGTATGTATGTGTGTCTGTGTATGTATGTATGTATGTGTGTCTGTGTATGTATGTATGTATGTATGTATGTATGTATGTATGTATGTATGTATGTATGTATGTATGTATGTATGTATTTATGTATGTATGTATGTATGTATGTGTGTATGTATGTATGTATGTATGTATGTATGTATGTATGCATGTATGTGTGTGTATGTGTGTGTGTATGTATGTATGTATGTCTATATGTATGTATGTATGTATGTATGTATGTATGTATGTATGTATGTATGTATGTATGTGTGTGTATGTATGTGTGTATGTATGTATGTGTGTGTGTATGTATGTATGTATGTATGTATGTATGTATGAATGTATGTATGTATGTATGTATGTATGTATGTATGTATGTATGTGTGTGTGTATGTATGTATGTATGTATGTCTGTCTGTCTGTCTGTCTGTCCCACAGTCCACACGGAAGTACTCAGCTCATGATGGACAGGTTTTCATGGAATTTTGTACTGGGGAGTTCTGTGGAAATATGTAAAGAAGATACATATTTGTTTAAAATCGTACAAAGATATCAGTCACTTCCCGTGTAGACCTACGTACTTTCATGATAATATGTCGCTGATTTCTTCACGGAAGTAGAAGACGTAGAGATAAATGTTGTGGAGAAAATAAAAGCCCACGTTTTTTAAGGCAGAGTTTCTAAGAAAATAGCGCTGTTTATTAGATAATTATGAAAAATGCGGCACAGCGTGACAGTCCATATATGATGTAACAAAATACGGTGCAAAAAATGCGATGTGCTGCCAGGTATTTAAGACAAAATACAGACACTGAATTACAATAGCTTTCGCCAGAGTGAAATTTTGAGCTTTAGATATATTCTTCATGCCGGATAATGAAGGTAAAAATACATATAGTCATAATATCCAACGCGTATTTCTTTATACTTGATTATAATTACATAACACGGTGCAGCATATGGCAGGCTGTGATCTGTTGTGGTGTGACGTAACAATCGGTGACGCAGACTTTGTGTTGTGACGTCTCGGCCCATTGAAATAAAAATATTTAATATTATTTACAATTCATAAACCAACCCAATGCACAACTCACACTGTGATTTGTGCATTTGGTTGATTTTTAATTACAAATTATTGTTAATACAGGAGATGAACAATATAAAATTTAGTTAATATTTTTTTTGAATCGACGTATATGAAATTTTTTATATATATATATATGGATTATAAATATGCACATAAATTGTGCACAAAAGATTATTTGTAAGCCAAATTTACAAAATACTGGGACTAAAACTTTGAGAATTTGTATGGCGTGATATCTTTAAGAGAAACAAAATTTACCTACACTTATAACAATAAGTTATTTAAATAGATACAGAAAAACAGCCAAATATTTGTAACAATATAGATGTATGTATATTTGTGAACAACATCAGGAAGTGTGGGCCACGTTGATAAATGGTAGAAACGTGTAAAAGCAGCGAAGATGCAAGATCTTCAGCCGCGTCAATGTCACTACGTTAGCACCTTTCCCATCTTGCTTCATTATTTACCACAGTGGAGCTCTTGCCGGTGTGTGCACTCTCCCTGGTTATAGGTACGCTGTTCAAACGGCTGGCGGTTTGACTACAATTAGTGGTTTTGAAATGTTTATCATTATTAAAGATAATGTTTTCAGATTACACGGGCTCCATTTACGCGTTGTCAGGCCACACGCGTGATGTTAAGAGTAATTTAGTTTTATTAATTATTAGTGTAAAATTATTCTATCCAGCAAAGTGTTCATCAGTGCCACTGTCACAGCTTACCCTAATTCACACTCATATAAACTAAGGATATATACCGAGTTTTTCAGTTGTCGTTCTTCATAAAAGAATAACACACAACGGGTCGTTCAGAACTCTTTTACCCTTATATTCTGAAATACCAAATTGTACTGCGTGTTTTGGCCATCATCAGGTACCGTCTTCTATATCGTAACATAATGTTACGTTAATAAAAAGAGGATTCAAATGTATAATAATGTCATGTTATGTAAGTGCAGGCGGGACTACTGGATGCATTTTTAATTATGTTTCAACACAAAACATTTTACTTTTTTCGGCTTATTTGCAGCATTAACCGGTCATACCTGGCAGTTTCATCATGATGACAATCGTGAACACGACAGGCAACCTACGTATAAAGTAATATTCAGGCACGTTCACAAAAACATTGTAGTCATGAAAAAGCAATAAGTATTACATATTCTGATCGATCCCAATGGCCGCTCGGCCTAAAGCATGGGTCTGCGGCCGCTCCTTTGCTGGGATTGCGGGTTCGAATCCCGCCGGAGGCGCGGATATTCGTCTTTTGTGAGTGTTGAGTGTTTTCAGGTACATGTCGATGCGTAGAGTTGGTCACTCATCCAGAGGAGTCCTACCGAGTGTGGTGTGTCTGAGTGTGATCCTGAAGCGTCGATAATGAGGAGGCCCTGGCCCACTAGCGGCTGTTGCTCCAAGAAAAAAGAAATAAGTATTGTGAGAGTGTGTCGGTATCTTTTTTCATTCAGCATGCAAGGCACATGCGCCTTATTACATTGTCATCCGTGGCCTGTCTGCCTGTACCATATTTTTCGACATTATTTCATAAACGTCATGAGCTTCGGAAAAAAGTTTCTGAATATAAAATGTGTGTTTTGATTTTATCTACAAATTTGGTCTGAAAAATTTTTCATTCTAAGAAGGATTCAGCGAGATACTATAATAAGAATTAAATACGTCATCATGTAAAATATCCGTTATTTTTGTCAGACTGTAATGAAATAGAGTTTTCTCGACAGATTTTCGAAAAATATTGAATGTCGGTTTTCATGAATAACGATGGTAGCCGAGCTGTTCTATTCGGACAAACGGACGGACAGACAAACATGACGAAGCTAATAGTCGCTTTTAGCAATTTTGCGAAAACGCTTGAGTATGAGATTTAATTTAAATCTTGGTTGTTCGTTGTTCAGGATGCAGCAATAAAATGTGACGATCTTCAGATAACTGTTTTGACGAGAGCGGTGATTACAAGAAACACAACAAATTACAGAGTATCAGCTGTAAAATGCCACTTAATGCACGCCTTTTATTTTTAAATTTAAATATCCTAATTGGTCTTCCTGGAATGCAGTACATTCCTAGAATAGTGATCGCAGATTAACCATAATTGCACAAAGGCACACAACTTGCGCCCGACGTTGCAGTGCGTTGGTTGCAGTTGAATTTTGAATACCATCACGTTAAGGGACGAAAGGGCACGTCAGGATCGAAATTAGGGTCACTGATAGACGTCTGCTGCGGAGTTATGTCTTTTTATGTAAGCTGAGGTTATCTAAGCTGTCTATTCGCGCACAAATAATTTTGCTGGGCCATTTCAGCTACAAGCGGCCAATATATGAACAATATGAAACACGGACTTGTACATATATTTAAATAATTTAGAATTCTAGGTGTAAAGAAGAGTACGGACAGTGTGTAAATTTTGGTATAGCAGAATTAATTCTACAAAGTCTCCAGCTTCAGGCAGAGGTAATATTAGGGGGCCAAGGCTAACGTCACAACTCGGGAGAGTGCGCGAAGTCATGTGCGCGTAGACCAGTGTGTTTCTGAAGTCAGAGTGGTGTAGGTGCCAGTATTCGTCTGCTTACGTAGCAGCTGCAATCGTGTGATTGACGAAAGGAGTTTAGTGAGACGCGCGCAGAAGATTGTCACACAAAATGACGGGGAATTTGTGGATGTAATCCTGCTATATCGATTGCAACTTTACAGCCTTTTACACTTGTTACTGCCGATTGAACGTGCTAGTGCCATTTGCCGTGTCCTGTGAAGTATTACTGTATAACGGTACGTGCGTGATTGTAGCTTTAACACACCCCGATGCCCTCTTCTCAGCACACGATACAAAGCAGCCGCTCTGTGTGGATCTCCTTGGCCCACAGCGCCTGCCGGCCGTATATGATCAGAATGCTTCATTTCTTTCCATACACACCAAACAAGACATACTTGTATAATTTTGTTTTCGTCTTTTCGGTACGTCTGCTACTTGGATGGTGCTAATTCTCTCCTCAATGTGTGACTTTCACTATCTGTAAGGTCTTGGTGGCACGTGACGACGTTGCGCTGCATTCTAAAGCAACGCGTGTCTTCGAATGGAAATCAGAAACATGCCGTTTACCTTACATTATTGTTTGCTGGTCTTGTTACCTTATCGGTAAATACCCACGTTTTGGAAGCACGTGACGCCTCTATCTTCAGTATTCGCTTCAGCACGATATGTGCTTTGTGTTTTTAACCAGTCGAAATTAAAGTGCTCTACAAAATTTGACTTTCTCAACGCAATAAATATTTCTGGAACATGAGCCCATGTAGTTAGTAAATAGAAGATGTGTATATAGGCCTACATAGATAGATAAATAGATAGATAGATAGATTGATAGATAGATAGATTGATAGATAGATAGATAGATAGATAGACGGATAGGTAGATAGGTAGGTAGGTAGGTAGGTAGGTAGGTAGGTAGGTAGGTAGGTAGGTACCGACGTTTCAAAATTCATGCTCCCTCCGAGGCTTTGCTACTTTTCTACAAACACTTACGGGTGTTGAAATTATTGTATTGACGCTTTTATATATTTCGTGTCAGTAAACATGTTTTATGTAATTTCAGCTTTGCATTGCGGTGATACTTATATTCAGATATTCTGACACCGTATTATCTGGTACGTTAGTACAAACAACACGGCGGAAATTGCGGAACCTACGCGGACCAATCAAGACTACTGGTCAATCCTCGCTCCGATATCCGTTGATTTCACGCCACTTTTATATAATAGTAGCCGCTTGAAAACCAGGGTGCATTTGTCCGGAAGATTAAGGCAGTGGGTTCCTGTGAAAAGCTGATCGTATCTGCCAGACTACATGGTGTGTGGTCCAATAAGAACTGAATTGGAGTCTTCACATCCCTGCGGACACCAGGTTATATAAATCTTATGTAAGCCTTTTCTGATGATGTCTCACTTACCGACGCGCAATGAGTCGCGCTTTGTAAAGAAACGGAAAGCGTGATCCGGGTTTCAAGCAAAACATTCGTGTGGGAAACTGCTACGGGCAGAGAAAACGTTCTGCATAAATGAGGGTCTGAATGAGATCCGCTTAGTAGTGCTGTTTAAACACTATGAATGACGCCTCACGCACGGATGATCCTTCCCAGTGTGTATTCCTTTTATGCTTTTCATGTAAATAACACAAAAATAAGACTGCAGGATACTGAGAAAGGTAAAACAATTCCTGCACAGGACAATTACTGACCCTGAGGGTTCTAGGAGTTTGAGGCTCCCAGATTTCATAATAATCGGCATACGAAGGTGGTAAGGTTGTCAGCCCTAAGCCCCGGCCACCTTTACCCCCAGGAAATATTTCTGGTACTCTTTTCTGTTAGAGGCTGAATCGACCCCAGAGTCATAGTGCGGCCGGGAAGATTAAGTCAATGGACAATCCAATGAAACCATCGGGAAACCAACCCGCGACCTTCCGGCTTGTAGTGCAGTAAGCAATATAACAGTATGTTGGTGTACAGTTTTCAACGTTTATCTACCCTGTCCTTATTTATGATGGTTCCTCCAGCTTTTCACGTTGACCCCTTTCATCTTTTTTATGTTAGCACTTGCTACGTTTCTCCAGTTATCTTTTTCACGTAGTGTATCAGCAGTGGTTTCGTTTCGTAGCCCTTCCCTCTTCAACCTACCTGTTCACAGTAGGTGTCGAGGGTTTTTATTTTCACTTGATCACACTCAAGCACACACCACACTCGGTAGGACTCCTCTGGACGAGGGATCGGACCGTCGCACAGACCTCTACCTATCAACACGAACACTGTACAAGACAAACATCCATGCTCCCGGTGGGATTCGAACCCACGATCCCAGCAAACTCTCGGCCGCAGACCTACATCTTAGACCGGGCGGACACATCAGGAGTGGCAATAAGGACAAATACTTAGCTGTATTATGCTGAGAAGCTACATCAAGTTGGTCTGTACAAGCACGGACACATTTCTATTACTGCCTTTTTACTGTACTGCACCAGTAACTAACTAACTAACTAACTAACTAACTAACTAACTAACTAACTAACTAACTAACTAACTAACTGACTGACTGACTGACTGACTGACTGACTGACTGACTGACTGACTGACTAACTAACTAACTAACTCCAGTAAACTCTTCCTTGAGACGCTAATAGGTCCTCAGATAGTCAAAGAATTCCCCGCATTTTATGGAATCCGGCTGTTCATTACCGCATTCAGTGTCTCTTGATCACATTTGTCAAGCATTCGTGTTAGCGTCTGTTGATGGAAATTTTACTGTATGAAGAGTTTTGTTTTGTACACACGAAATATTTTTCTGGGCGCTAAAAGCAATGGAACTGTGTAAAGCATGACAAAAGCATTGAAGTGTATTCTCTAATTTTCACTGAAACGTACTGTAGCAGTTACTTTAAATGTTTATTGAATAACATTTTACTAGAGTGAACAGCATAATAAGACAAAAAACAAGTGGAATTTTTACTTCCAGATGTGAAATTATCAACGTGAGGTGCTTGACGAACTTCCCCAAATAATAATTTTCACCCTTATTAGAGGCTAGAAGCCGGCAGAACAAACACATCGTTAGGAAGAAGTTTTATTCCTTCACTCAACGACACGCCGGTCTAATGCGGCAACTGCTTCTCTGCAGGTATCGGCGACACAAATACAAGCAACATATTAAGTGGCTTACACTGGAAACAATTATCTGTCGGCAGTGAATACTGAATGACAGGCAGCAGGCTCCCACTACTCACAGGCAGCAGCCACGGGGTAAACTCTAGAAATATTCTGTTGCATCAAGCACAGTAATGGCCCCGACGCAGTTGCCCGTCTTGCCGGAATGCCCATCCTCTCTACGAATGATAATGATGATGATGATAATAATAATAATAATAATAATAATAATAATAATCTGCGCTCTTCTGGGATATTACCAAGCGTTGAGTTAGTTATGTAGCGACGTTTCGGGACAACCTTTCGGTCCCATTTTCAAGGATCAAGAAGTCCAAGAAGAAAGTAGTTCTGCACCGACGTTTCGGGATTAGTTGCCGGTCCCCTTCTTTACCCTTAAAGATGGGACCGATCGATTGTCCCGAAACGTCGGTACAGAACTACCACTCAGCACTGTTTAGTATCACAGAAGACATCAGACCTCATGTACGTTGCGGCAGAAGCCTAAAGGCACGCAATAATGATTTTGTAAGTGCGCGAACATTCTGCAGGCATACAAATAATTGGTAGAGTATTTAGAAAGAGCAGGGCCAGAAGATTATAGCAATAAACAAAACGTTGTTGGAAAGGAAGGTAGCGTACATATTCGAAGGGTCTCCGAATGTTTGTGATGTATAGCGCGGGAGGGCAATTGCCGCATTATTCCATAGCTTTCAAGGGCCACTTGACTAGCAATAATAACAAGGAAGGCACTTTTTGTTGGCTTACTATAGCCGCAATAATAACAATCATTTATCAGCATAATTTTCAACTCTTTTTACTGCCTTGGAAGAGCTAAATATTTCATTATAACAGCAAGTTGAGTCATCTTGACATTAAGGGTCTTATAAGGTAAAATCACTAGAATGTAAATCTTACCCGTCATGTTGCATAATGTCTAGTCGTGACGCAAGATGAGACACGTACAATAAATTACGAGACAGTCGAACAGCTCGCTAAATAAGGACACGTGTACTAGAGTGCTCATCGCACAATGGCAACAGGTTCGCCAGCAGTCCTGCCTAAGTTCACATGAAGTTCCGTTAGTGACTGACTGAGTAACTATATAACTAACTGAATAACAAGGTAGCTAGCTAAGTAACTAACTAACTGGAAGTAACTAATTATCTGGCTAAACTCATGGGGCACAGTCTTTATGCAGAAGCTGATAGTTCCTCAGATAGCCAATAAATTCCGCGCATTTTATGGCACACCAACATTCAGTATCGTGCCCACAGCAGCTAATCACTTGTCCTTATCCCGAACCAGATGAGTCTAGTCCAAAAATTACAAATAAATGTCTTTAAGATCTGTTTTAATATTATGCTCCGTTCTTCGCAAACGCATTACAAGTGGCCTATTTCCTTCAGGTATCTCCACGAAAACTCTGCGTGTACTTCTCTTCTCTTCCCTTCCATATATGCCACATGCACAGCGCACCTCATTATTTTTGATTCGCTCAACCGAATAATACATGGTGAGCGCTACAAAATATGAAGCCCCCCCCCCCCCCATAGTACAATTTTCTCCAATCTGCTCTTCTCTATACCCCTTTTAGGCCCAAATATGTTCCTCGGCCCCCTATTCTCGAACACACTCAGCCTACGTTCCTCCTTGAATGTGAGAAAACAAGTTCCTTGATCACATAAAAGAACACCAGAAATAATATTTCATAATTCAGTCATTTTGGTCGTTTTATTCTTGGACAGTTAAAGGGAAGACAAAAGATGAAATTCGTCAACTGAGATTTGTAATTATCTATTCCCATCTTCAAATAAAAACAGATTATGATCCAGAAATATATCCGGCTATACTCTATATTCAGTATTGGAATAAAAGTCGTTAAAATTTTTGAATAATACATATACTTTATTCAAAAACATTTGCCCATATATGAAGGCAGGAATATAGACTCGGGCGCCGCATTTTCGATCAGAAATATTTAAAGAAAGACAAATAAATGGCTGAACATTACAATTCACCACTACGATAGCACACGTATTCTGAAGAGCTCACCATGGCTCCCTGGAAGTGTAAATCCAACTCGAGCCCATCAGAGGAGGAAGCATGGTTCTGCCCTGGGACTGACACCGGTAAAGGTGATTGCAATAAATGTGGCAAAACAGAAATGATAATTCATTAGCAACAAATATGGCACAGAAATAAGCCATAAGGCTGAATGGTTGGTTCTGGGGCATTATATGTGATATTTATGGTGGGCAGAATGACACTGAGACAGGGTTTCCTCGCAGCCCTTCTGTTTTCCTCTGTCAGCATAATTCTACCCATGCGCCATGCTCATTTTATCCACACGCTAATCATCATCATCATCATCATCATCATCATCATCATCATCATCCTTCAGGAGTTAGGCCTTAATAGACCTGTTCGGCCTCGTCTAATAGTCTCTTCAAAAGTCTTCCAAGTCGCCTTCGTCCATTTGGTCTATAATTCAGCATTTTTTGGGCATCCTGTTGTTGTTCATTCTTGTTACATGTCGTAGCCAATTTAATTTGTATCTTCTTGATTTATTATCAACTGGTTCCATTTTCAAATCTTCCAAAATTTCATTTCTTTTGTGGTCAGAAAGCATGTATCCCGATGTTCTTCTGAAAAATTTCATCTCCATTGTTGTCAATCGTTTTTTATCCTTTTGTCTGAGGGCTCCAATTTCGCTTCCATGCAGAAAAATGGGGACAGCCAGTAAATTACATACTTTTATTCTTGAAGATTTCTGGACCAAAATTGGTTTAAAAGTGTTGTTCAGAGTTCCCAGTATTTCAGCAAGTTTTGCTGCTTTTGTTAAATATCTTTTTCATTTTAATAAGAAATTTCTTAATCACGATAGCTAAAATTATTTCCTTGTTGTAAACATTTGCTATCCAGAATGATTTTACACCTGACTGGGTCTTGTCATAAAAATGCCATCGTCTGAGATTTTTCTGGTGATATTTCCATTACAAAGTTTTTTGTTATGTTTTGCAACGTAAATACTCCTCTCTGTAAATTATCCGCTACTTTTACGTGAAAAACAAGTGGGCGAAGACTGGGAACCTGAAAAAATGCCCTTTCTGAAATCAGGGATCTACGGATAGAAAAGTACATTCACCTTAGCCTTTAAAGGGTTCATATACGCGCTCAGTTTATTATTCCTCGTGTATCTAAAACTGTGTCTAGCAATTATCTTCTTTCTCTGCAGCCTGTTCCGTTCACCTTGCGCAGCTACGGCATTCTATTTGGCTTTACCGTACTGCAAAGGACGTGACTTAATTCCAGTAACATCTCAAAGTTGTTATGGCATAAGATGTTACCTTGCTACCAGGATGGCCTCCTATAGCAGTTGTACAGCGTGTTTACAACCTTGAACTATTGTGGATGTCCTCCTTCGAACTTGGCTACTTTTAGCACGAACTTAAAGCTGTCTTGCATGTATCTGCGGTACATGTGAAAGTGAAAGGCCAAGCAAAATGTGAAGGCTGCATTGCTGAAGCTTCCAAACCCGTTAGATTCTAATGCCTGTGTTGGAATCAGACCGCTTCTGGTTTTAAAAGGCACTTGAAACTTATTTGTTACGCAGGTGCAACATCTTAATGACAGACCAGTGTGACAGTATCGTGAAATGCCCTGTAGGCTCATACGCGGAGAAATTTACGCAGGCTTTGAAGAAACTTCTTATCTCCATCTTCAAAGTGGAAAAATTCAGTTGCTTATCCCAAACACTGAAGATGGAAGGCGTGGTTTCCTCTGGTGCGTCGGGATATATACTTACGCACACACACACACACACACACAGAGTTGAACCAGGTTATAACGACGTAGGTTTAGATGACACCTCATCTATAGCGTCAGATACTCTGTGGTACCAATTAATTCCTCACGGTTAACCATAACGAGCTGCTCGGTTATAACAACACTCGTTTATAACGACTTCATGGCATGGACGGGGAAAACTTCGTGTTTATGTACAGGGTACATACATCAGGCTATACGGCGTGACGTTTGGTTATAAAACGAACATAAAAACAACAAAGATAGACCCAGTTTTAACGGGTACTACTAACTACACATTTCGAGAACAGGGTGCTAAGAAAGATGTTGTGCTTAAGAGGAAGGATGTAAATTAAGACTACAGAAAACTGCGTAATGAGTAGCTTCATTAGCTTTACTCCTCGCCAGACATTTTTCTGGTGATCAACTGAAGCACGCTGTAATGAGCAGCGCATGTAGCACGTATGGCGTAAAAGAGGAACAGGTACAGGTTTTTATAATCGGGAAACCAGAATGAAAGGTTCAGCTGGAAGGCCTAAGCGTGCATTTGAGGAAAATATTCAAAAGGATCTGCCAGAAATAAGAGAACTGGTTACACCTGGCTCTGAATGGCACCTGATGGGCCCTTTGCTATCGCGTTAATGAACTTTTGGGCTCCACAATATGTAAGAAACTGCTTGGATAGACGAGGAAATTTGGCTTCATTGAAAGGAGTCTGCTCGGTGGAATTGGTTAATAACAAGTGCCTAAAGTCGAACACTGGCTATTAGCCATCGCTGTCCATACATCAGGTCACCAGCCTTTCAAGTGGGCGTTTGTATGTCAGCTAGTATAACCATGGTGGGGTCTGCAAAACTCCAGTTGCGGAATAATTACAAAAACATGCATAGAAATAAGCATGTATGATAGCAGAGCGTTTCAGCGTTTTCTTCCTCCTGTACCAACAGGGACTAAAATTGGAATTCCTAATTTTCTTGTTCACCTTACATACAATTTATAAATATTTTTCTTTTCATTGAAATATTTAAGACAATTTAGTAATCCAATTACGTCTTTAAATTTAAATATTAAAATTTGATAAGTCTGAAATAACTTGGCGTACCAACCACGGGATGCCTAGATCGACTGAAAACCGCAGTTCTTTAGAGCCCTTGCTGTTCTTCAGCTGCGAGTGCCTTCCTCTAAATTTCTACATTAACATTGATGCCGTTTTTTTTTGTGGTGAAGGGCTCCGCAGCAAATGCTACGGACGCACCGCAACCTTGAGGCTTATTGTGCAACCCTGTGGCGAAGATGATTAGTTTTTTCGTATTTCCGTGTAATGGAGCACCGATGGAATGAAATTGACAGGAGAAAACCGAAGTACTCGGCGAAAACCTGCCTTAGTGCCACTTTGTCCACCTCAAATCCCACATGCACTGACCCGGGATCGAACCCGCTCCTCCGCGGTGACAGGCCAGCGACTAACCGCTTAAGCCATGGCACGGCGGTCTGATACATGTTTAGAGATACCGGCTAAATCATTTTCGTCAAGTGGCGTAAAGAGGGATACCTTCTTACACAACACTTGTGCTCGGTTTAGAACATGTGCATGGAACAAAGAAATACTCCTAGGAACTAGTGACGTTAACTGTATCTGAAACAATTTTAGAATGTTGCCGTTGCGTTAGATCTCTTGCCAATAATTTTCAAGTATATTTTTCAGTCTTTTAAGCGAATGCAGCCCCGGGTAGAGGGTCATTTTTCTGTATGACAACTATCATATGTTATTTATTGTCGTCTCGCTTGTCACTTTAACGTAGTCTAATGCGCCGAAAGTTCACACCCACGATATTTATAAGATAAAATATACACGTGTAGTACAGGCTAACCCCTTTAAGACAGCCATCACTCTGTGTACACATATGGTATGTATTAACCCCTACTTAAATATTAATAAATACCGCATTTTTCACAATTTTTTATGTTCTTATGGTTCAAAAAATATGCTCAGTGCCAGATTTATTAGAAAAGCGTTTTGTGGACCTAAATGTGACTGCCTTCTGTTCTGAAATGACTGCAACATGGATACAGGGAACATGAAAAACCACAAGAAAAATATTTTCAGACCCTGGCATACTGTACATAGACATGCGTACACAACAGCCACTCCGTAAGTCGCAACAACTAAGTTTCTTTTGACCACAAAGGTAACAGCGTGGGAAAACGATGTTTGAAAGCATGTGGCATGTACTTGTAAATGTTACCATTACCATCAGGTGAGAATACCTGTACAGGAACCACTGGTAGGAGCAAGCAACCTGCATACATTTTGAAAAATGGTTTTACTGCGGCACACAGTTAACGTGGGACAAAGAATACAATACAAACTACTTGCTCAAATTGTTAACTGCCTTCAAAGTAGTCTGCGGGGTTGTCAGTTGTTTACTGCTGATGAAGCCTGTGAACACTGTCAGGATCACCTGATGCACTAATCTGTGCCACTTTGAGTTGAACTGATGTGAAAGTGTACTCTCTTGTTTCCAAATAATTTCCCATACAATGACTATTTCAGTCAAAGAATCAGACTGTAGTCACATGGAGTGAAGTCAGAAGAATAGAGAGGGTGTTTTAACATGTGCCACCCCCAAGGCCAGAGAACAGCTTGACAGTATCTGCTAAGTAGGCTGTAGCATTATCATGTCTTGTAAACTCCGTGGAGCAGAGTCCTTCTTGAGAAGCCAGCAGGTCCTCAGCTAGTCAAGAAATTCCCCACTTTTTGTGGAACCCGAAGGTTCATTACCGCATTTACAAAGGCCCACCACTATCATGACTTACAGTGACATTTTTAACCAGTTCTGGATACCTCTCCCTAAATGTACAACATACTGTATGTGGTATGTGGTACTGCAGAAATTACTTTGTATTCACAGTTTGGCCCTGTGGAACAGCATGACACACAAGAATTTCTTCCTCATGGCATGCAAAATGACCATAAACTTCATGATTATGAATAAGGCTATGTGGAGGAATGCTGAGTTCTGGTTCATAGGTCCCTGCCTACTTTTCATGCATTGCAGTTATCTGAGTAAACATTTTTTATCCTGTGCAATAAAATCATTCAAGATTGATAAAATGTGTCTCATAGCATATCCCCTGCGCACCTCATTTAAATTATGTGGCACTCAACTTGCAGCAGGGCTGTGCATTTTAAGTTCTCTCATAAAATTCGGAGCACTGTAGACATAAATATTGTATGCATGACCAATCTCTTTACAGCACTTGACTTCATCATCCACTATTCAGTTATGGCCATGACATGTCTGTGGGAATGGGTGTGGGACAACCAGTGCAATGCATGTTGACAGTTCATATGCTTCGACTTCTCAACGCCTGTGCCTACCTTGCAACTGCCTGGTATAATGGGGCATGGTCACTCAGTGCTTCAAGAAGCTCCGCATGGCACTCAAATACATTTCTGCTGCAGAGAACTGTTATTTTCATGTACAATTTATGTTCTACCTTATGAACTTCCATTTCTGAATGAGGTAATCAACATAATATTTGTGTGTGAAATGCAAATGCACTGTTGTGCATATACCCCCTTCTGACAGCAATGTGAAATGCGCTCAATGAAACATGAGATAATATGTAACTCTCATTCATTTAGTGACTCTTTTATTACAACTTCTTTGTAAATGTGTGATCATTTGACAAAACTTTTCCTTGTCAATGCATATCATGAATGCAACCCTCATCATTTTCATCGACTTCGATAATACATCCCACACCTTTTTCATTCTCTGGTTAAACTTCATTTTCTTTCTTCCATTGGTTCATCACCATCTGTTAAATACTCCTGTAACTGACTTGTTTTGTTTTCCTGTTTATCCACCTTTATCTTCCACTGTGGAAATGTTAATCCTGCCTTTATGTATGTTTACTTACGCAGTTATGGTGTCCAATAATTATGAAAGAAGACAACATTTGAGAACTACACTTTTGTTGAATTCCACAATGAAAACTTTACTGCAGGTGACATGACAGCTTAGTCAGGATAGTGACTAGGTTGTGGGCTGGATGATGTGGGATTAAAATTCCAGCAGGGGCTAGAGATTTTTCTCTTCTCCGAAACTTCCAGACTGGCTCCAGGGCCCATCCAGCCTCCTATTCAATGTGTACCAGGGGTTTTCCTAGGCCTTAAGTGGCCAGGGCATGAAGCTGACCACTCATACTTCTAGTGCTGAGGTTAAGAATGATTGGAGCTATAAATCTATTCCACCTTTATGCCTTCATGCCTTTAATAGGTGCAACTTGACCTTTCAATGTTACTGCTGTATTGACATACACTTACTTAAACAAATGCATAATACAATTTTACCAATAGTATTGCTCTAATACAATATTTCACTTTCTGATTTACGTTCGCAGTCACTCCAATCAGAGAGGAAACTGTTCGTGTAGAGGCTATTTCATAATTAATGCCACCTACCAGACACTGGTGAAAGTTATCTGTGCCTTACTAACTCATAAACCAAGTGTATTAGGTAAGTTATATATCTGTATATATAAATACACACACACGGTGTATATGTCTATAATAGTGCACATACATTTCGGTGTGAAGGTGTCTTTATTAGGGTATCACTGCAGTTAATGTACCATGAAGTTCACTCTCATTCCAACTGTCTCGGTATTTCTGAACATGTACTTGCTTTTGGTATAACACCTACTGGGGAATTTAACCCTTTGGCACCTAATGTCCAGTATATCCATGACACAGTGTGATGCACAAAACGCCGAATGTGGGTACAGATGACAGCCATTTAATGGCCTCCCTCATACAGCTCTCCTACACATCACATTGGGCATTTTATGCTGGCATCAAATGGTCAAAATCAAAAACAAGAATTCAGTATTCGTGGACAAATACTACGTTGATTTTATAAAAGATATAGAGACATCCGACACTTATTTACATTGTCTTCATTAAATACTTGCTGAATGTTAGATGGCTGTGATTGTGTATGTGCCTACATCTGATTTCACCAGTATTAGCTGCCAAACCCTGAAACAAATGTTATGCCATCTGAAACCTGTGGCAGTGAATCTTGAACAGACGGTGTCTCTCAAATAATCAGTACTTATCAACTGTAAGCTCTTTAAACCTTAAATCTATCATCAACATTTTGCAGAGTCTCATACTGAAAGTCCACTAGACTGTTTAATTCAGAGGACTTTTTTTTATGCTGTGAGATGATATGTGTCATTAAAAGGAGGTAAAAATTTTCTCAGAGACTCCCACATTGTGTGGCCCTCTTCATGAAGAGGTGAAACTCTTCCATCTGTCACACACTACTTCAGCATAAACATTTTAAAAACAAACTGCCAAATAGACCAGAGAACTTCAGAATTTAATTCAACGTCAAGAGAGATTTCTTCTCGCAGAGTACACATTCACTCCCTAGTAGGCACTGGCTACAATGAGTCCATTTTTACACACCTGAACCCTCTAGCACATAGACTCACTTGTAGAGAGTGGCTATAGTGGGATCATTTTCACATCCCTGACCCTATCCCTGGCACATACATTCCCTTGTAAGGCAGTATCTCTATTGAGTCCATTTTCACATCCCTGACATTATCCCAGGCACACATTGGTATCAGCTGAGTTCTCAAAATGGTATAATAAATGCTATTTCTTGTTCTGTTTTCAGTCTTATAGCACTACCTCATATTCACTGTCACTACCAATTCCTTGGTACAAACTATCAATCTGTTCAGTATAAGAGAAACTTTTTGTACTGTGGAGAGTAATCAGTCTGTAATAACTGTAAGTATTCTTCAGTGGTGTATGCAGTATACAGTTGCGGTTCAGTACAGAACAGTTCCTTTTATCTGGCACCCATGGAATCAGCCAGATGCCACATTATCAAACAGTGCCTATACAGACCTAAATTTTAGATCTGCACTCTTTTGTGTTTGAAGCAGTGTAAAATGGTAGTTTCTTATTGACATTTCGGGATAACTTATAGGTCTCATCTTCAAGGGTCAAGTACTTCTTCTTTGACTGCTTTACCCTTGACAAAGGGCCCGATAAGTTGTCCTGAAAGGTTGGTAAGAAACTAATATTCTCTGGTGCATAAAATCCCAAAAGATCGCAGATCTCATTTAGACTGTGGCAGAAGCCTGAGCTCATGCAGGTAATTTTTAGTTACTCATACATTTGGGGTGCACAACTGGTCAAAGGAGTATTCTATTTGGATATCTCCTTCAGGGCCCCCTTCCATATTTTCTGAAGTCTCTTGACTTTATACCAGGGATGCAGAAGGACCAGGAGACTGTGGATCATGACCAGTGAAGGTGATTGTGGAGGAGGTGTGGGGTGTGGAGATATTGCAATATCTTTGGAGTTTAAAAACATTATAATAGCTCAATGGACTAAATTACTACCCACACAGGATGCTACTCTACCAAAACTTCTGGACTTGGGACTTTTTCCTCCACTGCCAAAGTATTAGCATTTCCACAGTATCAGTTTTTGGATTAAACAAATTACACTGTACACTTATCCCCAGCTTTTTGTGGGTGTTAGGTTCCAAGACCTCCCCCCCCCCCCATGAAGAGCGGAAAAGTCTGTGAATAATTCACATCCCAACCCCACTCCCCCAACAAAATATTTTAGTATTTTTGAGACTCCCCCCCAGAGACATTGTGATGGGAGCTGCTTCTTTCTTTCCCTTCAATTCCTTGAACATCATGCATTACAGCTTCAAAATCTGTTTGAGTTGTTGAACAGTTTTCATGCTCTTTCCCAGTAAATGCTCAAAGTTATTTCTGTTTATTACTGGGGGCAAACCCGCAAATTTTCGAAACTGGGAAGGGCAAGCCCATGAAAAGCAAGGGATGAGTGTACATTACATTATAAAGGCATTAGTTCCATGCAGATTTCTGTGCTAAATTGTTGTGAAGTGACCAGTATGTAACACCATACCTGCATATAAGAGCACACCACCTGTTGGAAGGAACAGAACACTCTCAACTGGAACACCTGGTCAGTACTGAAAACTGAAGCATTAATTTGAGTATCATACATTCAGACAGTGTTGCAATAGCCACCTGATAGGATAATGTCTGCAGATACTGGAGAAATGGCACCAGAATGCACATAACCCTGCATAAGAAATTGGGGATAAACGATGCAGGTGGTACGTACATAAGGAATTAACTTCAAAATGGTTCACATGTTTATACAAAGTAATTAATTTCATATCCAAGTCAATAACAGCCTCATTTTTTTCAGGAGGAGGTACTACATCATCAGATGGAATCTTGGTTTTGCTTTGCACATATTTTCTGGATTATAAAATGCAGAAACGGCGCTTTCAACAATTATAATTATTAACTGCCCCCAGCTGCCACATAAATTCTTAATTAATTTTTTTGCAAGATCTTCTACTGACATATCATGTCGCTTATTTTAAATTATTTTAAGTTCACAAAGTTGTCAATGATGACAAAGTAACACTTCAGAGATCACTAGCAGGTTAGGCCTCTTGTATGCCACATTCCAATGCACTGTAAGGGAGGACTGGAACACGTGATGATCTCTGTTAATTTCCGATACCTTATTCTTTCAACAGGATGGCCGTCAGTTAACTTTGGAGACATCCAAGTCACATGATGTGACTACCCCAGATACAGCTCAGCAACAAACACTACAGTGAAACTGCTGGGAAGAATTATGCTCTGTGCACTGTGTACTTTTATGATTATTTTATGAAGACAAATGTAAAAAATGTAGCAATCTAGGGGGCCACTGTTACCAGTATCTTTGAGAAACAATGAGTACACAGATTCTTGAGTGATCTCAGTCTGGAAAGGAAAACCAGATGATGCTGGAAGATTAACAGAAGATACAAAATAGAATTGGTTATCCCAAATTCCCAAATCTATTTTCATAATTCATTTTGTTTATTCTGTGAGAATTCCTTACATCTCTTACTTCCAAGACACAATCTACGTTATTACCCTACTTTAAGGGAAACAGTTTCGCAGTGTACAGCAAATAATCACTCAACATTTGGTCAGGTGATTGCTTGCGGGTGCAAGGAAACAATACAAGAATAGTGAAATATCATATAATATCATATAATTTATGCCCTCAATGCAAAACAATTTCTGCAGCAAACAAGTTCACACAGAAAACACTACTGTTCAGTGTTCTGACGTCTGAAATAAACTTACAACTTCATACTTCAAACACAGATTTTGCAGTACCTTGAATGACCCTTGAATACATGAAGAAAGGATTT
Organism: Coptotermes formosanus; assembly: GCA_013340265.1. Classification (NCBI taxonomy): domain Eukaryota; kingdom Metazoa; phylum Arthropoda; class Insecta; order Blattodea; family Rhinotermitidae; genus Coptotermes; species Coptotermes formosanus. The sequence goes on along the minus strand of BLKM01009501.1, from coordinate 2,854,947 downwards.
GGAGTTGGCATCAAACAGTTTCATTTGGCACTCTTCCCCACCAACACATATCAGACTTCCATCTGATCTGAAATTTCCTCCATAGGCATTCGCCTGGAAACAGTTCGGATTCTTCTCAACCACCTTTGTGGTTGGATTGTATATCTGGACCTAGCAGAAACAAGAAATCAGTGTCCATTTCGAAGGGTTAGAATCAGGGTTAGATTCAGGTCTACTGCAATATTACGCTGTGATATTCAGTGAATGGTACCTGACATTTCAGCAGACTATCAGGATCCATTTGCCCAGTGAAACAGCATTACATCCCGGAAGACTTGAATCCTCAACTACGCTGCCATGAGCATATGAAGTCTTGTTTATTGTATCCTTATAACGAAAACACACAAATTCAATTCCACATTCATTTTTATCATACTTAGGTGTTAACAAATAGTACATCCATAACTTTAAACACACAGAAGAGTAAATACTTCCAAGTTTTGGGCTCTATAAGATGCCAATAATTCACACTTCCTTTGGACAAAGCATGACAAGAGTTGTAATTTACAGTTTCCTGTTTTTAACTGTATCAGCCATTTATCTGTTGCACTTGCTTGGCCTGTTACAGGACAGAATCTACCCATCTTCCCAGAGGTCATTCTACGTATAAACTTCACTTGGAGTGACATTTTGTAATCTTGGTAGAAGTGTAATTGATAGTGTCCATCCTTATCAACTTTATATGGCCTGACACTGGATCAGAAACGGATTCAATTTTTGACACGTTTCCCGGTCTTTGACCATGTGTCACTGTACCAGTACCTCTTTCATGGCTGTTACTTAGAATTCTGGTAATAACTTCACTCTTTGTGTTCATCATCACCAAAACGTTAAGGCATACCACCATCATTGGATGCTATTTGCTAACACTTATGGAAATTAAAATTGAAGCCATGCAAATGAAGTAAATTTCTTCCTCTGTCAACTTCTGCAGAAGCCATTACACATGACAAGTGAATGCAGACTGACTCCTTTTAATCTGTTGATGAATATATAATGTTTAAAAATTACACATATTTTATTATCTGATGTACATAATGCCGGGGGCCATGGTGGCACAGTTGGTTGAGGGACTGTGCTACAAACTGGCAGGTTGGGGGTTCGATTCCCGATGGTGTCAGTGGATTTTTTCATTGGCATAACTGTGTTGGCCGCACTATGGCCCTGGGGTCGACTCAGCCTCTAACAGAAATGAGTACCAGGAATATTTCCTGGGGGGTAAATGCGGTCGGTGCGTAAGGCTGACAACCTTACCACCTTCATGTGCCGACTGTCTAGAAATCTGGAAGCCTCGACCTTCTGGAACCCTCTGGGCCTGTCCAGGCCTGTAATGGGACTGCTTTATCTTTTTACATAATGGACACAGTGTAACATTTCAGTACATAATACAAAGCCTTTTTAATATATCTGTATGATACTAGTTCTGTACATTTTGCATTTTCATGACTTATTCCACATCCTGTTATTACTTTGAGTACATTCTGGACCCACTGTATGCATTCATGCATGAGCGCTCGCGCGGGTGTGTGTGCGCGCATGTACATGTGCACATGTGCATGTGTGTATATATGTGTGTACACACATGTGTGCATGCAATCATCATCAACAAATCATTTAAACTGATGATGTTCTACCAAACTATTTATAGCATCACATCCCAGAAGACTTGAATTTTCAAAAACAATGCTGCAAGAACCTCAAATGTCACAAGTCATGGCTGAATAACAACTGCACTGGTGACGGGGAATGATACATAGACCATGTCTGCACTGACACTAAAAAAGGTAGCATATAGAAAGGCGGGAAGGTGTGTACTTACTTGAACAGATCATGTAAGAGCAAAGTAAGGTGACTCAGCTGGAAAGAAGTCAATGTAATCAATTGGTCCAAACTCTTTCACTAGTGCAGGTACCTGAAACATATGTAACATCAAGTTAGTATATCCCTGTCATATTACTTCATACATTACATGCAGCAAAACCTTAGACTACCATCAGAATATGATTATGACCAGCAACTGCTCAAATTCTTTTGTAACTGTGGTTTTATCTGGGATTTGCCCATGTTGTTGAGATTAATCTTTCACAGCAAGCAACGCTCCCTCTACATTTTTTTACAGCTTCATAGACCTGCTACTGCTCTGACAGAAAATACTTACACGACCTGACGACTGTGTGGCAACTTAAACATTTCTCGTAGTATGCATCATAAGAAAATTCTAGCTGCGCAGCAACAATTCTGTGTGTACAGGAGAATTTCAGTTACTGCGCGGCCGCACATCTTTGCAGCTTAGAGGGAATATTGCTAGCAAGTATTGTTTCATGCTCATACAGTTCATCCTGCACACATAAAGTACTAGTGAGTTATAACACACTGGAATTAATAGTCATACAAGCAAAAAGTCTTCTGCTTCTTCAGGCACTTGAACGGTAATAAATGACCCAGATCAAGACACCTTATATTTATATCCGACCTTTCACACCTCATGACTGTTTTGAATGTAACATATAGTGAATCTATTAAGAAGGCAGTTATATTTTCTTCTCTGTAGCTGTGTAAAATAATCACTGTAGTGAAATTATTTAAGGTAACACAGTCAGCATGCCCAAGCACCATGCAATAAAAGTGTATATGGAGTTCTGGAAGTAAGGCCACATGCACTAGATATGCCCTAGCCACTCTGTCTCCATGGAAGCAGCCCCTGGTACTCATTATACACAAGGTTCTTTGACCCTAAGAGTCATTCTGGGTATGGTAAAAGAAAAACATCTCATCAGTGGCAGGTATCAAACTACATCTGTCCAGAACACAGCCAGCCACTTTGCTGACCATGGTGATTCAGCTCATTATTGAAATTAGTAGGAAACTTAAAAGACATAAAAGTAACAATACATGCTATATTTAGAAACAAAACTTAATTGCACAATTTTTAATCAAAATATATCTGTTCTTTATAATAAAACATATATTCAGTTGAAGTACTCACCAATTACATACAATGAATTCTCATTTTGACAGATACAAATTATGTGTTTAGTATATTAGAGAAATAACACACAAAAAAGAGAGCATATAGAACCTTTCAAAAACTTGTAAAAATATATCTGTGAGCCTGCCTGCTACAGCTAATGCAATTTACACATACAGAAACATATTACACAACCCCTGCGAAAAGATCTGTAAATATTTATGTAACAGTCAGCATTTGCTGGGTGTCAGAGATTCAATTCTTCTGGGACATTATGCCATGTCAACTGGGTAACTATCAGCAGTTTCTGGGTGTCACATAAAGATTCAAGTCTTCTGGGACATTATGCCATGTCAACTGGGTAACTACCAGCAGTTGTTGGGTGTCATAAAGATACAAGTCTTCTGGGACATTATGCCATGTCAGCTTGGTAACTACCTACCAGTCAATGTGGCATAACATCCCACATGACTTGAATCTTCTTTTGTGCCACTGTGAGACCCTAAAATGCCACATGGGTGCGTGTCATTTGAAAATCCATTTCACTGATGACAATGGCAGTAACATATTATGGTGTAGTATTGCATGTAAATGTGGTGTACCTATACTTATGCTCAGAGCATGGTTGGGAAACCCACACCATATACGGCATTTTAATTTTAAATTTCTGAGTTGGCACATTGAATTTATCTTATTGTGTGGGGCTTGCAAGCTGTCAGCAGTCCCTGCCCACATCTGCAAAGAGGCCATTTCAACAGCATTCCATGCGTACTTTCTTTAGCATAACATAACCAATAATAATCAGCCCTTATGTATCCAGCTAATGAAAAAGCGTGATGGGGAAAAACAACAAGATCGGGTAGAAATGGCAAAATCGAAATACGTGTTTGTACCTAACCTGGAGATTAACCGTCACCATTTGACAGGCAGGGTGTTTACTGCGCGGTATGAACTGGACCTTCAAATAAAACAATTACTTTTTGTTCTTAAAGGGTTAAATTAGCAAAATACATGTATAATCCTTTCCCTTCCAAATTGACTCACTGTGTCGATTCTGTAATATGCAATTACTGCCCACACACAAAGCTCATTAACAAGTTCAAGGAAAAAGTGAATGTGTACGCCATACTGTTAAAAGGTCTGCCTTGCCTCATTTAGTACTATACTGATCTTCAGCGTTCTTGACTGCAGACAAAAAGTTGTTTTCCGTAGCATAATTATACTTCATGTGACATTCTATAGTCGCATTTGTTTTCTCTCTGGCGCAACAGCCCCAGTACGCCAAACCTTCCTCACTGTCGAGGCTTCATGCTCACACTGGCACATACACCACACCCGGCAGGACTTCTCTCGAAGAGAGAGAGGCCCGTCGCAGGAACCTCTACCTAGCAACACACAACACTCACAAGAGACAGGCATCCGCATTGTCCGCGGGGCACGCCGTGGCGCAGTTGGTTGGGGCGCTGCGCTGCAAGCCGGAGGGTGGCGGGTTTGATTCCCAATGGTGTCACTGGAATTTTTCATTGACATAACCCTTCCGGCCGCACTATGGCCCTGGGGGCTCTCAGCATCTAAGAGTAATGAAAACCAAAAAATTTTTCCTGAGGGGTAAAGGCGGCCGGTGCGTAAGTCTGACAACCTTACCATCGTCATGTTCTGATTGTCTTGAAATCCGGGTGCCTCAACTTCCTGGAACCCTCAGATTGCTTTTTCTTACTTTCAACTGTTGAAATTGAAAACTCTTCAAAGTAGATACTCTGAAGTGTTTTCCACATGGATTGCAAAGCAACGAGAATGTTGCAGCTGCTTACGAAAACCAGGTACGGTGTATGGTACGTGAACACCTTTCCCATGTCCATTTAGTCAGTGTGACACACCAATATAGTCTGTGTGGATAAACATACCTAAGTTCGTGGCGAAACATAATGATCCATCTAAGAAGAACTGTTAAAACTGTCTGTTAAGTAGGAATACTTACATAATTTTGTGAAGAGTTTAGATGCTTGCCTCGACATAGGCCTGTTGTGTGTCACAAAGTTGGACAGGTTTAGCCTCTTGCCCACTGAGATTATATCAAAACCACTTGGAACGCATCGCTTGATATAGCCAGAACGGTGTGCTTTGAGAGAAAGCAGGTAACATTCAGTGTGACTTGGCAAAAACAGGCGTTATTTAAACGCAAGGCGAAGAACAAGGTGTCATTGCTTATGAGAAGTGTGATAATGTATTTCCTTTTTTTGTTACAACCAGAAATCAGATTCAGAAATTCGGTAACAGCATGACTTATCATTGATTTGACCACTAAACTCTATGAAATATCCTGTCTTGGTTGAAGAAATTTTTAACCTATATGGTTGTGCACATCACTTTTAACATTTTTTCATCTACATGTAATATGAAATTCATGTGAATAAACAAAACTACCTTAGGAGTTTCTAGAAAATGTACGATGAATTAAGAAACCGAGAATAATTATTTATTGGTAGCATATCACACATGAAACAGCAATTTGTCCTAACCCACCGACACACAGTTTTACAGGAGACAGAAAAAACTTGACCAATCCTCAATAGACCAAAACTTAGCATGTTATGTTCCCATTAGAATGCAAGGAGGAGCAATTTTTTGTGGACACAACATTTTGACACAAGGTGAGCTTGCAGCTCAGCTGTCTATTAACGTGGGAATCTCAGTTTGACGAATTTTGTGGGTTACGACAAATTGCTGTTTCATGATCGGCTTTATGTGGCGCCGTTAATCTGTTATTATGACCCAGTTCTTGTGCATAAAATAAATATTTCGTACACCGTTCACGCAGTAAGTTTTACATGTCAATATACCGATATAATAGAGTCGCGTACAAATTTCTGTGTACATTACTGAACTGGAATAACTTGTAATGCTATATTTCTTTCGAACTTAGACATCTGAAGAGACATTGTAAACATCGCTATTTATCCTTCATCTTTGGATCTTGTCTTAGGCAGTTTCAGTCACGTGCCTTTGACCAGATCTAGAACCTCCTATTGGCGATGACGACCCTGCTGGGAAGAACGCCTCTGTTGAAGCTTTCATCTTCCTCCTCCGGGTGAGCTTTGTTGTATTCCAGAGACCTGAGGATGGCTTCAGGAATTGGTGGGGCTGTGGGCAGATGGTCTCCGTCAGCTCGGAAGCCGTTCTCGTCAGCAATGTAGGTCAGTTTGATAGGGTACCCTTCAGGGGAGGTGTAAGAGAAAGCACCCTGTACAACGGCAGCCTCATCCTGCTGGCCCCGGTTCTTGATCGAGCCTTCTTCCTGAGCCGCGATTCCGTTTTCAGTTTCGTAACTGCAAAATGAAAGGAGAGTTCTCAGACACTTCCAAGGGCATAAAGCAACAGACATGGAAGCGACATTGGAGTTCTTTCGGCTGTGACTACATATGTTTCTGCCTTGTGAACTTGTAAGGCGTGTAGCCTGGTAAACCCCACATTTTTCTTACGCCAATAACTCCGTAACCGTTCAACTTCAGATATAGGTGTGTTTCGTTATGTCGATGTCAGTTAACCTAAGGAACGTTCTCCTGAAGTTTGTCAGATTCACTCTGAGACATCCTGTATACTCTCAGTGTTATGCAGATATTCGGTAATCTTTTTTCATTACGTCATTTTTCCAAGACCCACAAAGGTGGGCCAGTCCCCTATACCATGAGTATTCTGACCCAATGACCTCTGCCATTAACCCTTTAAAGACAAAACATAATCTGCTTTATATAAAGACTGTGCGGACCGCGCAGTAAACACTTTAAACCTCGGTTATAAAAAACGAATGAGTTCCTAATGTTTACGGAAAAAGTTGCAGTTTGTTCCGAGATATGTACAGAATACATACACGCGATTTGAGCACTATGGAGAATTACTGAATGTTGAACCTGGTGCTACGTAAAGTTACCGCTAGGTTTTAAAAGGTTAAGGCTGCTCTTCATCACCTGCACGTGTATTTTTCGTAATAAGCCATGAGTCATGCTCGTCGGTATAATTTTTTCACTATCGGCCGATATGTATTTGCACCATTTGGACGGCGTCATATTATGTAAGCATAAACGGTCTGATTTCTCTGCTAGGCCCTATAAAACATGAAAACAACGTGGAAGTGTCTTCTATCTAATACAGCCCCATATCTGAAACAGCGTGTTTTAGAAGGTTTCCAGAGTAGCCAGACTGTACTTATAATACAGCGTGTTTTAGAAGGTTTCCAGAGTAGCCAGATTGTACTTCTAATAAAAGTATTAAAGACAACAACAAAATTACTATTTTCTAGTGTAAACTAACAAATGCACAAATTTTCAAATCACTCTATTAAAACGCCCCTACATATGTTTCGGTAAGCAAGTTACCATCATCAGGGGGTTACATCAAACGTTTTAAGCACTGGTGACATGTAAACACTCTATGGTTCTACATTAAAAGATATTATCCTGCCGAAGTCGATACAGTTCTCTGTGCCTCGGGTCGTTGCAGATAAAATTTTGCACTTACAGAGTGCTACACATATACAAGTTGTTTATAAAATATTAAGTTAAAACATTGATATTAGAATCTTTATAGCGCCGTATTAGATAGTGTGGCCATGTATATATATAGCTACAAAGTTTTTAAGATCAGTATCTTAACTAAACCGGTTCTTAACAACAGTAGTTCACTCCCCCACCAAACCGAGTCTGGCTCCCCTGGCAGGATAGTGAGAATAGAACGAGCCTCGAACCAGGTTCCTCGCAAGCACACCTGTTATACCATCAACAGTTCCTTCCTGTATATTTTTAAAATCGTGCTTCCCAACTTCAGGTCTCTTGACTCAATACGTTCCCCAAGCACCAACAGATTTGACATGCCTGGTCTAGAGTCGCATTCGAAAACCGACTCTTTAAATTAGAATGCCAATAAACAACAGATTACAGAAAGAAAACACAAATATATGCTCCACTCGCATTTCCATCCTTGAAAGTGCAGCAAAGATAACTTCTGAATAATATGATTAAGTAATTTACGTGTAACTGCAGCTATTAATTTAGCGTTTGTGCGAATATGACTTGTGCAAAGATAAAAAGTATATGTGCCGATACCGGGACTCGAAACCAAACACTGTGCATGCTAAGCACAGTGGAATTGTGCCTCTACGTGCTTGGCTATTAGCTAACACAAATAAGCTACTGCTTTGAATACTATATCTAACTTCGTACGAGCGGTAGCTAGCCACACGCCTCGGAATATTAATGAACGTTAATTCGTATATAAGTTGAAATCAAGCAGACGTGTTGGTGTTTTTGGTTAATATACATCCAGCGTGAATGATTGGAATGAATGGAAGAGACAGAAACGCCATGCGAGGACAAATATTGGACAAACTACGAACGACTCGAATTATGGTGGCAACTGTACTTTACGTCGCTCCCGGAGCGGGACATACAAAATACCAGGCCGCTTGGTTTTTGTTTCACAGAGTGTACAAGAGAAATTCGATAGGCATGTACAGGCTAAATGGTCCAGCTCTTCATGCTCCCTAACACAAAGAATCGGCCAAGGTGACTTTAAAGGATGTATCGGTAGTTTTACAAAAGCAGAGGCCAAAGGAAGAGTTTTTAAATTTTGACCTAATCGGTGATTTATTTAAAAATAAAACAGACGTCCAAATTTTCTGAAAATTGGGTTCTTCTAATAGCCAGTGGTGTTTGGTGCGGCGCATATATTCGTTCATGTTTTGCAGAGAATAAAATCTTCAAAGGTCCTCACCTTTATTATACACATCCTGTTGTGGCACGACGTATGAAGAAGGTAACACAGGAAGCTTAAATCACAAACCAATTTACATTTACCTTGAACCCTTACAAAGACATCATCACTGGCTACATAAGCGCAAATCTGAGTTGCGATTGACGTTCCGTATGTTGCCTTCTGTAATCCCCAATGTGACAATCACATCAATTATGCGTAGAAATGTAAGGAAAAAGATTTAAACGAAAACTTATATTCGAGAGAAAATTTATTTTTGACGAGTTTTTAAAAAGTGACTATGTACCTCGGTTAGGCTATGGTGCGTCGCTAAGCTTTCCATATGCGCCAAAAAATGTTAGCTACGCCACAGTATGAAATTCATTGTTATTATATTTTACTCAGAAATCCAGTACCTGCCTCACAGCAGGCACACTGCTGCTCGTTTATGAGGACGGACATATTAAGGTTGCATAGGAAGAAATATTTGTTTAATTTGTACATCATGCGACACACGTAAATGCCCGTACACTCTGCAGCAAAATGCATAATTTTAATATTAATATGAGTCACTGTCTGTGGCAAACACTGTGCCCTAGATATAACGTTATTAAATAACTTTTGAAAGAATTCAGGTGCTTTTTCAGACCAACTAGCAAGCGAAAAATAGTTTTTGGATTAGAAGTCAGGCTGTAAATCTACCTCCGTCCCTAGCTTGGCCATAAGAAACAAAGGAATATTTTGGCATATAAATTGCGCAATCATTACAGCTTTTTCCGAGGAAGATATTAGAGCTATTATTCAATGAAGAAAGATTTTTTCATATTCATCCAGTTTCGGTGACCCCATAGCCAGGCCGGGAAATTTGCCAGTCATAATTTGTATTAAATATCGACCATAAAGTACAAGTTAGTTCGAAATACTCTTTTTGATTGAAATCGTTTTAAATTAAAGCGTTTCCCTTTTACGTTAACGATTGAAGGACGAATCGTTACTTCAGGTACCAGCATTTTTAACATTCAGAGTTCTATCTTCTGCCTACAGAGTCTATTTCTGTAATCTTTATGTTTCTCACAACAAGCAGCGACCATTTCCTTCTACAACGCTAACCGACTGGCTTTTGTAATGTAGATGGAAGCTGTTTACTGAGCGGTACGAACTTCAGCTTAAAATATAATTCAGGATCATTTTTTTTCATTAAACGTTTTAAGATGTTCATCAAGTGTGTTACAAATGCGACGCCACATCCACTGAAGTAACTGCGACGTGTAGCACTGATAGGCCATCATGCAGTCTCACCTGAACTTGTAGGTTCCGTCGTGCTGAACATCCAGTGCTTGACGCAAAATGGCGATGGGCTGTAGGATTAAACCGGGCTGCGGCAGTGGCACGGACACCCTGCGCTGAGGAGCTGCCAGCACACCTCCTGCTATGAGTAACACCACCACCTGCAACACACAGGTTCATGTCACGGCTTATGGTACAATGATAGTCCGACACCGACAGGTAAAAGAAGACGGCGAGATGGGGTTCGCCTCATACACTACTAACCAGAGGCCAGGAGGGCAAAACACATAGATGTTACCTTCTTCTGCCCCACTTTCTGCGTGCAGCAAACAAAAAAAGAATGTTTGTCGAAAATGAGACATCCGCTGTTACAGCGATTCATCTCCCTTGTGTTTCAGGTACTAATATAAAAACCAAGTTGAGATCTTTGCTTTTCAGTTATGTTACGCAGCGTTGATTGGTAGTTAGTTGCTGACGTTTCGGGACAAGCTATCGGTCCTATCTTCAAGAGATGAGCGGTCCAAGAAGAGTGTTTTACTTTGAAGATGGGACCGATAGGTTCTACCGAAACGTCAGTAACTAACTACCAATCAACGCTGCGTAACTTCCCAGAAAAGCAAAGATTTCATTTACACCGCAGGGAAGGCCTGAAGTCACACATAAAATCCAACTTGCTATTCGTCATAAGCAACATAGGTCTATATTCTTCACAGGCACACATTTCTGTTGAGAGTGAATATCGATGTTGCAGGTGTATAAATTTACGTTTAGGTCCTTAAATTAGTGTACACAAGCTCGACTATCTTAATGATCATAAGATGATTCATCTCTGTATATTCCAGCTGTACCACCTTACGTGTGATGTCGGACACCACAGAATTTGGGATCGGAACTAAGTCGACATCGGAACAGGACGCGTGAAATGTCACTGTGAGTCCAAGAGGTAAGTGAACATTCACTGTGACATCCAATGTCTTGTGAATTTTTAATGTTAGTCTGAGGACAGAAAGCAAATTTTTCTCTGTTTACTCCATGGGTGTGTATAAGGGGAGTAGAAGTTTCGTTATGAGACCAAGGCGCACGTGTATGAGAGCAAGATGCACGTGAAGTTTCACTCTGAAAACAAGCGCCACATGAAGTTTCACTCTGAGATCAAGGGGGGCTTGAAATTTCATTACGAGGCCAAGGGGCACGTCAAGTTTCATTATGAGATCAAGGAACACGTGAAGTTTTATTATAAGTGCAAGGGGCGCGTGAAGTTACAATCTGAAATCAAACGGCACATGAAGTTTCATTCTGAGACCAAGGGGCACGTGAAGTTTCATTGTGAAATCAAGGCGCACGTGAAGTTTTATTATCAGAGCAACGGACACGTGAAGTTTCACTCTGAATCAAGCACCACACGAAGTTTTACTCTGAGATCAACAGACGCGTGAAATTTTGTTTATGAGACCAAGGGGCATGTCAAGTTTCATTATGAGGCCACGGGGCATGTCAAGTTTCATTATGAGACCACGGGGCATGTGAAGTTTCCTTATGAGACCGGGGAGCACGTGAAGTTTTATTATGGGAAGAAGGGGCACGTGAAACTGCCTTTATTAGCTTGTTCCTATCTGATTCGCTGGCCATAATCAGGAGTACTATTTTGGATATAACTGGGAAGTACTCAAGACTTTAATTCTGTTAAAATGTAGTCTAATAACTCCCATCCTTATATAAGTTACTGTATTACGTTTTTGTTAAAATAATATTTATTATTTACCTTATTCATGATTTTATGTTCGGACTCGTTACGTAAACTGTGTATTATACAGGGGCTCCACGGTGTGTCCTTTAAACATTAATTAATAAGGATATGACTCATGGGTCCCCGAATAGCGGTCGGCGGCCTGCATGCGGCCCGCTCGCACATTTATAAATTGTGTATATAATATAAAACTACAGAGTAATTTAGGCGACTAGGTACACCACTTATTGTTATTTTTCCACGTGCGGCCAGCGAACCAGCCTACAAAAACAGGTGTGGCCCTTGGCCATAAAAGTGAGGAGACGCACGACATAAATTCAGAACGCAATTAATTAACACACAGTGGCTGTCCAATAACTCCGAGATACGTAGGGGCAAAGTGGCAAATAGAGTTATCGTTCGTAGTCTCTGAAATTTTTTGTTTGTGTTGTCAGCTGGAACTACTTGTGACATCGGTGGACGGTGTTGAGGAAAACATTTGGCCAGACCGTAAGAGCGAGGAATGCAAAGAGTTCTAGAGAAAAATGCGTAGTGAGGAGCTTCATGATTTATGCTCTTCGCGAAATATATTGTGTTGGCTAAATCAAGGGTAGGCCTACCTTGGCGTTTCGGTCATGTGGAATATATGGAACAGAAAGTAAATGCGCCCTGGAAGTTTTGGGGGAAAACTTTAAACTAAGGAAATGCTTTAAACACCTAGGCCTAGAGGGAAATACTATTAAAAAGGAAAGGGTATAGATGGGAGAGGACTGGGTTAATCTGGTCCAGGACAGGGAAGAGTAGCAGGCTGGTGCCAAGACAGTAATGAACATTCGGGTTGCATAAAGTGAGGGAATATTCTTTATAGCTCCTCAGAAAGGACTTTGCTTTTGCTAGGTGGAGTTAATTAGTTATTTAGTTACCTAGTTGCTTAGTTGATCAGTCAGTAATCCAAGTCCTTTATTTGGCTAGTAAGTCAGTGACGCAGACACCAGCCTCAGCACTGATTCAACTTGTTCATAATAACATAAAATGCTGCAGTGCGTGTGAATAGCCATGGAGTGACTATCGAAGACGCTGCCTTAACAAGGAAGTTGTGTCTTATGTAAATAATTGATTTAATTACGTGCGAGACCTTTGTACAGGTTATCAAAACATGTTTTTAAAGTGACGTTACTTAACGTTGTTAAGCCTGGGATCATCATCGTGTCGATACTGATTTCATAATTGTAGCCCATGGGCCCAATGCAGACTGCAGAAGTGTGGGATGAAAGCGTATGAGCTGCAGCAACAACAAAGCTGAGGATAATTAGGATAAAACAGCAACTACTGCTGATGGCGCTTTGAGAGAGGGAAGCAAAACGATCTCGAGGGTTACTGGCTTCTTGCGTGGGTACGCGCTGCCACAGTTGGTTGAGGCAGTGCGCTACAAACCGGACGGTCGCGGATTCGATTTCCGATGGAGTCGTTGGAATTTGTCATTGAGTTAATCCTTCCGGCCGCACTATGGCCTTGGGATCGATTCAGCCTCTAACAGAAATAAGTATCAGGAATATTGGGGGTAAAGGCGGTCGGTGCGTAGGGCTGACAAATTTGCCACTTTCATGTGCCGATTGTCTTGAAATTCTGAGAGCCTCAACCTTCTGGATCATTGAGGGCCTGTCCAGGCCTCTAATGTGACTGCTTTACCTTTACCTTTACCCTTATTGTCTTCTGGTATTGGATACTGTATCGGCAGGGGGAGGTTTCTTACATTTTTAAAGAGCGTGGTGCCTCCATCTTCAGGATAGAATACTTTTCTCCATTGCATATACATTTCATTTCTCCAAACCTGTAAACCTATTAGCAATACAGAAATTTTGGGAAGTTGGCAGTGCTTCCGAAACGTATCTTAAGGACGCCAGGCAATCCCGCTAATATGATTACGTACATTAATCTATGTTTCGGCATTTTCTATGCTTTACAACTAAGTCCAGGTTACAGGGCACAAGAAAACTTGTCTGAACGCAAGCATTAACCAGTCGATACCCATTCTGTTGGTCCTTTGTAAGTACAGTTTATAATGACCAAAAATTTGTTTAAATCTCTCCTGAAATCTATAACTTCGCCGTAATGGAGAGTAGCCATAATTAACGAAAATCTGTGTTAAGTAATTTTATGGTTCCCAGTCCTCCTTTATACACCATTATATCTTCGGTCATTTATGGAACGTCAAAGCGTAATGCTGTGTCCGAAAGTCGTGCCACTGTAGCGAATCCTGAGCCAATATAATCCAATCCACACTCTCACACAATACACATCTTCAAGAAACACTTTAATGTTACGTGGTCACATAAGCCTACACAGTGAGCCTACAGGGAGGTGTTTCTTATATAGTGTTTACATTTGTCACCTTCCCCACGCACGTTGCATGTTTTCTGTGGCCAGTTCTCTTTGGTTATTTACTTAGACAATGTTTCGTTTCGTTTCGTAGTCCTTCCCTGTTCTACCCACTCTCATTAGGTGTCAAGGTAGTTTATTTTCACTTGATAACACTCAGACACACACCACAGTCGGTAGGACTCCTCTGGACGAGGGATGGGCTCGTTGCGGAGACCTCTGCCTGACAACACAAAAACTCACAAGAGACAAACATCCATACCCTCAGTGGGAGTCGAACCCACGATCCCAGCAAGCGCTCTACCGCAGACCTATGCCTTAGATGGCGCGGCCACTGGGATAGGCCTTAGGCAATGTTATGGCTACAAATTCCGTCCCGAGGGTTGCAACTGTGTCACGGTGAGAGGGCTCGTTAGCTTTAATGGTCCAGATGGCAAGTTCATACATAGGAGTGTCAAGCTTTGTGAAAATCGGTATTCGGGATTTTAACCTATGACAAAAAACCATTTTAGTGCTACTGTTCCGAAATTTCGTGACTTTTTCCGACGATTCGGAATGATGGTGGGTTCCTTAGAAGGACACGCATTTTCACGCAGTGATAGAGAGCAACACTGTGTAAAGGCAACACCTGAGTTTGACGCAAGGTGACAAAAGAAATTCGTTTCGGAAAAGAAGTGTCTAAAGAATATTTAAAACAGTGGTCAAAAAAAGTATGTTTATTCTTATTAATTACAGTTATAACCAGCACTTCTTTCTTAAATGCGTATTTAGGCTGCTAATTTCAATTCATAAGGGCCAGCATCAGGCCATAACAGAACCTGTAATTTGGAAAACTTAAAAACATATGGGGGTTTCCAGCTTATACTTATTGTTACGGCCTGATGATGGCTATTATGAGTCGAAACTAGCAGCCTAAATACACACCTAAAGATGAAGTGTTGCTTATAACTTTATAATTAATAAGAACGAATGTAGTGTGTGTTTGCTTACCGACGGAATGTCTTGCATTAGAAAATATTAGTCATGCTTAGTGCGACGCGCCATTGTCACGCGCAGGTAGATATTATTGAAGTATGCAGGTATATGCAAATTTTGAAAAGACGAATACTTGAATGGTTGCGATATGTTTTATTTAATAACATCTTGATATTCGGTTAGGAATCCTCAGGAAAATTGCGAAAAACATATATAAGGATATCCAGTAGTACGGATCGCATTTGAACCAAGTACCTCCCCAGCACAAGTCTAGAATAATGTTGCCAAGTGATGTGCTTAGCTGCCCTCATTTGTCGTTAAGATTAAATTAACTGCACCAGTGAGCCAGCGATAGACTGTTGACAGGCTGAGAGATTGAGTTATGAAATGCATGTGAGAGTCACAATTATTGGTCTTTTGTCACCTTTGTTTAACGATTTAAAGCTCAGTGTTTACCAAGTGTACCACTATTTTAGCTTTCCGCATATGTACGTTTTTATTCAGACTGTCCACTCATGTTGGAACAGCCAAAGATTCTTTTCCTACGTAACATTAGCTGAGTGACATTTTTAACAGGGACGGAGCGGTTTTGTTGCGCGTTACGGTCTAAACCTTCAACGTAATTGAAATTAATTCTTAGTTTTTAAGGGGTTAGTTAGCTCAAAACCATGAAGACCTACAAAAAGTTTGCTACATTCTGTAATCAGTAGGTGTCTTATTTTTGTCTACATGTTAAAAGTTAAAAATATTTCCTTCTCCTATATTATTTATCGAGTCACTTGCGAATAAGCCAGTAATGCAGCAATACACGTCGAACTTCGTGCACATTATCCATTTGTTTACTCGGTTTTAACCAAAACTGAGACATTTAAAAAAATTAGTAAAACTTTACTACAAAAAATTCCACGGAAATCCTTTCACCTTTTCTGTAGTTGTTGCGTGTTGGCAATACGCAGACATATGGACAGCAGCTTTTCATTTCGAAGCGCCGGGAGTATGTCGGCGTGGTCATCATATTTTCTGTCCATAAGGGTCTGAGTTCCTGTTCTTATCGGAATTGACGCTGGGTCACTGGATAAAGGGGTCTTGATATTTCGAACTTAAATACTGCCTTCACCTTCAGAGCTTTAGGTTTCTTCACAGAATATCTCATCCTCGGAATGCGTCTCTGTACAGCAGTAGCACTTTTCGTCATTCTTTACTCATATACTAAATCATTTTACATTCACAGACACATTATAACAAACTAAATGCAGCAGAGGCCCCTACCAGTAGCTGCGCGGTCTAACGCGTGGGTTTGCGGCCACTCGTTTGTTGGGATTATGGGTTCGAACCCCGCCGGTGGCACAGATGTCTGTCTCTTTTGAGTGTCGTGAGTTGTCAGGTAGAGGTCTGTGCGAAGAGCTGATCACTCATTCGGTGGAGTCCTACAGAATGTGGTGTGTCTGAGTGTGATCGTGAAGCCTCCATAATGAGGAAACCCTGGCCCACTAGGGGCTGTTGCGCCCTGGGAAAAAAATATGCAGTAGGGTCCCTGTTCAGGGGCTAATAGTTTCCCAGTTCGCAACTATACACCATTGAAGATAAAGGCGCTACATCTTTTTCGAATCATCAGGAAGACATTACAAATTGGCATGGCGTCATATCTCAGAAGAATGGAATTCTCAACCACATCGCTGTGAAAACATCAAAACTCGATCTTCCGTGCCGACTTGGACTTTTCTTCATTTGTTTCAGTAATTTTGAATATTAGACCATGACTTCAAACAATACTAAAAATAGAACGAAAGTAGGTTTTTACATTCGCAAAGTTTCAAGACATTAACACTCTGTATTTGGCACAGCTGCAGTGTGCAGCCCAACACAGAATAAGCAGCCCTATATCGTTACCGGTTGCGTTGCTGTCGCAGTCTCGCACAAAAAGTCTGAGGGTGCAGGCACCAGCGCTCAGTGCGAGTGGTGACAATTTTACGGACCGAAAGGTGCGGGTTTAAATTCCCGGCTGAGACACGAAATTTGGTCTTGTCGTAAACCCCCAAACGCCGTATGGATCCAACCCAGCCGCTGTTCTTGTCTTGAGAATAAAGTAGAATTTATCAGCCGCGTCCATCTAGCTACAAAGTTAATAAAGGGTTGAGCTCTATTTCAGGCGAATCTTCAAAAGCGGAAAGCTAAGGAAAATATTTGAGTCTGGCAGGATGAGATGTAAGATTCCAGAAAATTTTGTGATGAGGAAATTCAAAGTTTCGCCAACTATGTTTCGGAATATGAAGTAAAAACAATGAGACTGGCCGAGCATGTAGCATGCGTGTGGGACTAGGAAAATGTAAATGACCTCTGCGCTCTTATAAAGTATTACGCATCGTAGAGGGGTAATTCTGTACCGCCGTTTCGGGACACCTACCGGTCCCATCGTTCCCATTTTAAAGGGTCAAGTAGTCCCCTTCTTGAATCTTTAAGATGCGACCGATAGGTTGTCCCGAAACGTCGATAAAGAAGTACCACTCTACTCTGCGTAATGGCCCAGACGAGGGTAGCTCTCACCCACATGGCGTCTGAAGCCTGAAACCACACGAGGATAATGTACATAGAAATTTGGTAGAGAAGTCTGGAGGAAGAGGACTGCTTGGAAGACATGGCCCTTTAGGGGGGGATAGTATTAGGATGGAATTTAAAGGAATAGTATAAAAGGCCGTGGACTCGAAACATCTGGTTCAGGATAGCCAAAATGGCGGGCTGTTGTGAGAACGCTAATGAAGTTTCATGTTGCGTAAGACGCGTGTAGTTCTCTGAATAGGCGAGGAGCTGTTGTGTTCTCAGAAAAGAAATCTGCTTCTTGCGGTTAAGCAATTAGTCGGTGTGTCGGCTAAGGCTGGCACGAAATAGACATTGCTTGCTTCACATATTTTCGAACTTTTTTGCTTCTCTTTCTTCTTTGCGAGATTTGAGGCTCTCATGGCAGTAAATGCGGCGTCATGTAGTCTTTTGTTGTTTAAATTTAATCAATTAAAACGTATTCGTAAGTAGAAAGAATTTTAAATTTATAGCCTATCTCTTAATATTAATCTGTATGATTTGATACTGGACGAAAGAAAGTTCAGATTTATACAGTTCAGCATTAACAGACTCACTATAAAAATGTTTAGGCGTTCTGGGAAAGACCGGATTACTCCACAAGGCTACACTGGGTTACATTTTTAAAAATGGTTCTGGTTTGATAAGTTAGTTATTTATTGAAGTTATTCAGTTTTTCAAAGACCAAACTTTTTTCGGGACTCTATTGTTTTCATTTTGCACACAGAACTACAATATATCTTCTACTGCTGTTAAATTTTGCGCAGGTAATTATTTCCAAATTTGTAACTTCATTTAATCAAAAAAATTATCATTTGCTCTTAACTGGAAGACTTTCTGCAGGCACCATTACGGATGATAAATTTAGAGTTAATACTGACAAGAAAATAAACAATCACGCCTTCGTCTGAAACGACTCAGCATAAATAATTGACACGATTTAACATAAGAGTGATAATTAAGCGTTTTCCTACTCACCAGAGTATTCATTGCCGTCGCCGAAAGGCTACAGTAAATTCAGAGGAAATAATGACGACTTAAGATCACAGCCGACAAGTGTAGCTGACAGAGACAGTCTTGCTGTATTTATACTATCCTGTTCTCAGATCCTGGGCGAAGAGACAGCCTTGCTCAGGACCTGCCCCTTCCCTTCCCTTCCCCCTGTCACATGATCAGTAGCTACAGAAAGTTTATTTTTAAGGGAGGGGAACTTGGTCACTAAAACTTCTTCACCAAATGCCCTTCCAACATCACTTGAACACCTTATCTGAAATAAGAGATGTCATACGAATAAAAAAAAAAGTCACGAATCAACAGCGGCGTATATTTCGGTATATTAGCATTTACTGCAGCTTATCATTTGACCCTGTTAAGATGTTTGTGAAATAGCAGTAATTAATGCCAAACTGCTTGTTGTAACGGTCTAGTGACCTTTTGAAAGGTCCAGCTTATTTGGGATGGGCAGAGTACTGCATTTAAATCATCGACTTAACCACAGGGAAGCTGCTCGAGCAGTCTGACGTGAAATGGCTTCGTGGGGGTAAAAATATGCAAATTGTACTGCAAAATGTGATTACTGCTGTATCAGTCTTTGCAACAGAGGCTGTTAGTGTTTAGTTTGAAGCAGGGAACGGGTTTTTTAAATGTGTTGTTTTAACAACGCTATATATCGTCGGTAGTAGATGAATCAGTGAGTGTTGGTGGAATGATACTGACAGAGGAAAACGTGTGTCACTGACAATTTGCGTACAGAAAATTAAACGTGGAACGGGCTGGAAATGAATATGGGCCTCTGTGGTGAGAGACAATGCCTAATTAAGGCATGGCACAGCCGCAGGTAAGAAATATGTTTTTCAGCGTTTCTAGGCGCGTTCGCAAAATTGCGAAAAGTGACTATTAACTTTGCCATGTCTGTCTGTCTGTCTGTCTGTCCGTATGGAACAATTCGGCTCCCACTGGACAAGTTTTCAAGAAGCTTGATATGTGAGTATTTTTCGAAAATATGTCGAGAAACTTCAAGTTTTATTGGAATCTAACAAGAATAATGGCCACTTTTCATGAAGACCTATGTAAACTTACGACAATATCTTGCTGACTTATTGGAATGAGAAATATTTCAGACGAAATTGTAGAGAAAATCAAAACACACGTTCTATGCTTAATAACGTTTTTCCTGAAACCGTTCAGTTTATGAGATAACGAGGAAAATATGGTACAGCCAGAGAGGACACAGATGACAATAAAATACGGCTCATGCCCTTTGCATGCCGGATAATTACAGCTACAGACACGCGCTTAGAATATGTAAAAGTTACTACTTTTCTACGGCAGCCATGGTTAGGCGAAAGCACCCAAATGTTACCTTTATACTTATATTGCCTGTCTTCTTTATTTGTATATTACCTGCATATTGCTAAAGCTGATGTGTTAATTGTGGGTTCATAGAGCAAGCAGAGCCTGGCGATGGTTCTGATTGAGAAGAAGCCTTCGCTGTCGTTTGCTCAGCTTGGGTCAAAATCAAAGAACTCGCTGCTCCTCCCAGAGAGTTTCAGTTGGCCCTCACTATCAGGATAAAAACGAAAATTTCCTGAACGTCTATTGGTAGAATTAAATCAATAATTATTTGTCTTCTCTGAAGTATGAAATACACAGTCTCATTTTCTGTACGAGTAGATCCAATGCACGGTCCGTAGCCTGCTGTGGCGCAGGTGATGTTCGCCAGCCTGTCACCGTGGAGGCATTCGTTTTTTCCCAGACAAGAACATGTGAGATTAGTGGTGGAAAAAGACGGAACTGTGACAGGATTTTCTCCCAGTGTGTCTGTTTTCCACTGCCAGAATAATTTTACAAATATTGTATTCTCACCTTACTCTATGTGTAACTTTCATCACAAGGGCAGGCTGTAGAAGCGTGGGAACCCAGATTGCCTATCGGTTGAGCATTGGCCGTAACAGAACTGACATCATTTAGTGGGAGTCCGCAGGCTTCTTATTTGCCTGTGCCCCATTGTTACAAATTTGGCATGCACAACTGACATATTTTTTTTGCATCGGACTACAGAACTGCACTTTGTGTAAACCTGAAAGAGGCTTTATATGGTTTCGAGTCTAGCCAGAGAAAGGAGGCGCTGTGGCTGGGGCGAATTTAATGGAATGCATTGGCCCTCACGCCATTTCTAACTCAATGTTAGGCGCGTTCTTACAGTCGCGAAAAGCTCCCGCTGCCTTCGTCATGGCCTTCCGTCTGTCTGTACGTGTCTCTGTCCTCATGTATCAGCGTGACTCCCACTGGACAGATTTTCGTGAAATTTGATACTGGGGAGTTTCATGAAAATTTGGCGAGAAAATCAAAATGTGGTTAATATCGGGAAAAATACTGGACACTTTACATGAAGACGAGAGTAAGTCTTATTTTTGTCGGCGACATTGAATCGCCATAAAAGCGCTCTGACTACTGATATTGTATCCTGTTAGGATAGTAGAGGAGAGATAAACATTAAGTGGAAGCGCCGCATTGTTAGTTTGTACGTGAATTTATTTTGTATTCAGACTTGTGCTGCAGGATGGAGTAAACATAATTAATAATAATGACCAATAATTTAATTTAAAATATACACGTTAGAATTCACAAACGTTTCCAGCAAAGATATATAAAATATTTCTTCCTATAAAATAAAACCTTAAGGCCTTAGTAACAGCAATTTAAAGGACTGTATGCGTAATTTGATAAACAAATTTAAAGGAAAGGAAGAAATATTAAGAGAAGTTTAAAAGAGCAACTCTTTGAGAATCTGTTCATTACACAAAGCAATTAAATAGAATTGCTACTTTCTGGGAAAGCCATTCAGTGTAGTCTGGTGTAAGCGATCACAAATCTGCTGCCATAACCTTAAATTTGAGTTAATTTAAGAATGTTAAAGCTTAACTGATTTCAGGAGTATATGCAGTCGCATTTGTGCTGTGTCGGCAAGCAGTACGACAAGGAATTTGGTGCCTGTTGATGCAAATTTTGTTTTGTTTGCCTCAAGAGTAAATTAATTATGTTGCCGCATCTTCAGCTGCAATATTAAGAAGTTTTCTCTTGGAGTAACTTACTTACGCCTAAAAATCTGAACTGACCATAAGTTTTACATTCAAGCTGGTCATAAAAATTTGGAGACTCATGTTTTGTGACAAGCAATCAAATCGTTTACCGCGAAAATGTTTCCGTTTCTCTCAATAATGTGTATTTAAGCAAATATAAATTACAAACAATTTTTATCAGAATTTTAGTAAGCAATTAATCCAGTGCAGGTGTATTGCGTAACATACCAGCTGATGATTTCCGTACTTTTCTTTACAGTATGCAGATAAATTCTTGGATAACACAGGGAGTTCATTTGAAGTGAAAATGCGTGCTGTGCAGAGGACGAAATTCTCGCTGCACGGTGACCAGTCAGGCTGCCCCCTCTGCAGTGTCCAGTTGCACATTAAGAAGATGCTCTCTATGTATCTTGAATTGGTCTCGATTAGCAACATCTGACCATTTACATGATCACATCTCAAGACCCCATTTTTTCCAGCAATATGTAAATTCTGTAATTGAAGAACATTTCTGGAATAAGCCAAGAATTATCAAACTCTCAGTTTTTGCTAAATGCGTTAACATCTGGTTCAGAAACAGCGTAGTTCTGCATGCATGCTCTTGTCTGTGACGCCTTAAGCAGTCCTTAGATATAGATTTTTATCACATGCCTTCACTTTCAAAAACTCCTCATTTTCCTACACAATACAAATATACAGCTTCAGATGAAACCCGGCCATTGAATGTATATTCACAATCTGTGTTATACAGGGTGATATTTTTGTGACGGTTATGCCTGCCGTTCGGCAGCCGATATCTCTGTAGCATAGTCACGGAAAATGCTGCCCGTTCTGCAGGGTTTATCTCTTCTCAGCTCCTAATTCTCCGTTAATTCTTATATTTATTATCACAAATGAGGATCGTTACCCTAATCAATGTTAACTGGTTTGTCTGTGTGACGAAGACGCGCATCAGTCTCTGTCAAATAATAACTGATATTTAAATATTATTTTCTTAAGTATTGCTCTATCGATTCGGTCGACTATGCGACGTGATACGAAGTGGTTATTTTTGAAAATTTAATATTCTAAGTCAGACGTGCCGCACTGCTTACCTGATTAATTACATATAACAAACTAGTTTTCTTTTTCCCAGCGAGGACCTAACAGAAAAACAAACTTTTTGAAACTATACGTTTTGTTAGGCCGTTAAATATCTGACACAATGTGTGGAAGGTTCTATAGATGCAATTCTATTATTATTCTCTTTCCATTTTAAATAAATGTTCAGATTTCTAATTTAAACGTTTTCCTTCTTTTAAATGCCAGCTACTACACTTCCAATTTTAATGTGAGACACTCGTGTTGGCGTATCGAGCGTGAATAGGTTATAATCTTTATCTAATTCCACAATAGGATCCAACAATTGGTTCAATCAACGTGTTATTGGAAAATATCTTCGTCTAATAAAATGGTCATCATCAGGCCGTAACAAAACTGTAAGCTGGAAACTCCATATGTTATACGTAGATCTCACTTTTCATTAGTGAATACACTGCAAATGTGCATAAAAGTTAGAAGACGTTGTACATGTAAGCCATGTATGGTATATATATATATACGTAATATGGCACTATATATGTGCACTCTAGTTTCTGTTATGTATATTTACAACGTATTCACTAACGTAAAAGGGTTGATCTGCTACCTACAACATATGGGGTTTCCAGCTGACAGGTTTTGTTATGGCCTGATGAGGGCTCTTTCATGAGACGAAAATAAATACCAGTGAACCCTGCGTTAAACAGCTTGTTGTGTCCGATTTTAGAGATTGAATAAAATAGATAATTACTACACTTTTTTATATTGACAATGTAAGCAGCTATATCCTGGAGAGGCTCGGGTAAACTTTTCAGCAAAGAGCTCGATACGAAACCTGACAGATGGACTAATGTTAGTACCGGCAGCTTCTGAATATTATACTAATATTTCATTCTTACTTGACGAAAACCTTACAGGTGTCAAAAGGTAGTTCCCCATTCTTATTGCTTCACTACAGCGACAGTTTCTGGATAATGTGAAAGTTAAACAAGTCAGAGGGTCGGCAATTTAATGTCACTGCCCTGCAGCACGTGATGACTCCACCAACTGACCTTTGACAGAAGGATATGTGGCCGTTGAATTGTGTTCACTCTTCCAGCGATTTAATTAAATATAAAGTTTCAGAATCGAAAGAACCTGTAACGATACTGGTGTCCACATAAGCGTAACTTGGCTAATAACACTGGGGGAGGGGGGGGGCAAAACTGACCATGTGTATTAGGAACATTATTTTACAAAGGAGTCAAATTTGAAAGAGATGAAAATAGGTCCCAGAAAATGCAAGTTTTCCATTTTCTTTTTTTCTGTCCATTTTTTATTTTCCGTTATTCAATTCAGTAACCAAATGAACTATTCCTAGTTTGAAAGAATAATGGGGAGCACTTGCCTCGCTTTCCCCCCTCAAGTTGCCCCTGTGAGTGCCTACTCATGTCATACAGCTCGAATGTCTGACAAACTTTGAGATTTGCAGAGTTGAAATGCAACATTAGAAGCCTCCAGTTCATCGTAACTTTGTAAAGCCTAGCTGTTAGAAGGCTTACGTCCAGGTTTAACAACGAGAAGAGGGTAGCCACAGGAGCCGATGTGTTTTTCCCGTAAAGTAAGAAAACAGGATTCACACCCATAAAAATCCGACATTGTTGTGGTGAATGCTAGGCAAATTACGCTACTGTAGAATCAGGGTAAACCGTTCCAAAGGCTGAAATACATGCTGCAGTTATATGAATATATCCCATGCGTTTTATGTTATAAGAAATGCATTTGGACATTACTCTCTTTATATCCGCATGCTCTGGCTTGCGGCTGTATTTGTGATATTTATACCGTGTCTCATTACTCCTGGGGGGCACGCGGTGGCGCAGTTGGTTGAGGCGATTTCGAGTTTCGATGGTGTCATTGGGATTTTTAATTGACATAATCCTTCCGGCCGCACTATGGCCCTGGTGTCGACTCGGCCTCTACCAGAAATGAGTACCAGGAATATCTCCTGTAGGGTAAAGGCGGCCGGTGCTTAGGGCTGACAACCTTACCACTTCCATGTGTTGACTCTCTGGAAATCTGGGAGCCTCAACTTCCTGGAGCCCTCAAGACCTGTACAGGGATTGCTTTACTTTTACCTTTGCCTAATTACTTCCGAATATCAGAGCCAGAAACGGAAGCAAAACGCATAATATTTATAGCATGTTCTTAACCGTTGTCTATTACACTACGCAGTGTGTGACAGTTTGAAGAAGTGACTATCGTATCCTAACATCTTGTAATGTGGAGGCGAAACATAAAGACGCCGAAAACTTGTGTCGACTCCTCCCATCGAAATGTGAACAGGTGTCGGTTTGGTAACTTCTGGGTGTTCGACGGGAACATTACGAAGAAGAAGAGGCGTGGATACACCCAGAAGGCATGGGCTGGCAACAGCTTCTCACTGCCATCTATGTCACCTGCACCAGCGAGCGAAGCGGGGACTGTTACTGTCACGTGATTTCACCTGTCAGTGCGGAAGGTTGGTGAGTCAGGGGGTGGGGGGGGGGGGAACTGTGGCTGCATTTAACTCCTGGAGCTTTGTAGCAAGGAGTGTGAATAAAACATGGCTACTTCGCTGTTTGGTTTGCGTAAAGGTCGGTCTTTTCAAGACCATTAACTAACACAACTTCTCCATCATAGATACGTGGGAGCAAGAGAGGCTTCAGTCAGCTGTTTTAAATATGTTCACAAAGTCACGAATGTGCTGGGACACAACAGCACATACGTCTTTTTAACCTTAGTCCACTATTTAAGGTACGACCTTCTGGGATGTGATGTCGTCTAGTCTGGTTGATAGGTACCAGTGCTTCCGAACATCTTGCTCACCCCATTTTCAGGTTAGAATAGTAAGTCCTGCGGGTAGGGTAGGCTATAAATTCAAGGGGTAGGGACACGACCCTACAGCTTACCAGTAGATTTCCAGGAAGCCTTACTCTTCTCTACCCTGAAGATGGAGACAGTACATGGCTCCATACATTAGTACATACAGTCAGTTCGAGACAAATGCGAGATCAAAGATGGGGTTGCATGTGAGAAAAAAACTAGCGGGATTCTTTCTCAGCTACTGTCGAGAGGCGCTCTGTCCGGCGTAACAGCCTTCGACAGCCGACTTTCGAAGGTCACGGCAAACTCGCAGACAGTAGGCTTGAGAGCACTTCCTTTGTGCTTGTAAACTAGCGCCACGCTTCCTCTCAATTGAACTCTCATCTAGACCAGAAAAATGACCAAAGTATATGGCTTCACTATTAGGAAATCGCGATGTACTTCCGGGACTGAACGCCTCCTATTAGCTGCTGTAATATACAAGCGAACTCTGTTATAATGACACCGCTTTATGCGATCCCTCGTCTACAGCGTCAGATATTCTGTGGTGCAAATTAACTCCTCTCTATTAGCCATAATATTATAGTCCTCGGTTAAAAGAACACTCGTTTGTAACGACATAAAATATCCAGTCTCTTTCATGACGTTATAACCGAGCTCGACTGTATTTAAAATAAGCATAATGTAAGTCACTACAACTTAGTTTCCATCTTGGATTGCAATCGAACAGGAATTACAAAAGGCTTTGAGGAGAGCAGGGAGTGAGTTCGGTATGTAGACAATAAATAAATCGCGCCCATTTATTTTCCACAGGCTATATGCAGTAGCTAGAATCGATCCCTTGTAGGTTTTCGTAACTTTTGTAGAGGCTTCTCTGGGCGGCGGACGGTAGGCAATCAGACGTGGTGAAATTATCCAAATGTATTAAAGAACTTGTGGACGAACAATGAGCGGGGTTCAGATGTGCATGGTGAGACCTTGTGTATGGAGGGGGCTTGGGGAAATTCTCCACTCTGTCCATCGGACACCCAAAGTCAGGACAGGAACTTGCTGACGCAACAGTCCGACAGAGAGCAGCAGCATGACGGGTGGCAAAGTTTATACTTTGGAGAAAAGAGGGTTGCGGCTTAGCGAAGAGATTTGTTTCTTTGCAGTTTATTTCACGATGTTGTTAATAAATTTTATTACATATTTAGCAGGACGTTTCGGAAATGACAATAAGAGAAATGCAGCATGATGCTTGTTCATGGAGACTAACCATGATTTCCACAGAAAAGTTTCCACTAATTTATTTATACTATATATCACAACAACGCAGCAACAATGCGTGCCATATTTAGATTAATTATAGAGACTTCCAAATTTTATTGTTTTCCCGATGGAACAAAGGCCGCTAGTGGGCCAGGGCCTCCTCATTATCGAGGCTTCGCGATCACACTCAGAGACAGCACACTCGGTAGGACTCCTCTGGACGAGTGATCAGCCCGACGCTGAGACATCTACCTGACAACACACAACACTCATATGAGACAGAAATCCATGCTCCCGGTGAGACTCGAACCCACAATCCCGCAAGCGAACGGCCGAACTCCCACGCCTTAGACCGCGCAGACACTGGGCTCGGCTGGTAATTTTATACATTTTAATTCGTCATAGCTTCCAAATAGAGAGATGGGAAGAAAAGAAGGCACTCAAATTTTACCTAAGAGGAACTGAATATTGTAACCTCGTTGGGCTGGATGAAACTTAAAGTTGGCCCTGAGACGTCTCTTCAAATACACTTCAGCCAAGTCAGTTTTTAGGTAAGGACTCGTTGTTTCGCGTGCACATATATTTGATAACAAAGACTGGACGTGTTTTATAAATGAAACATAGCTTTAGGGTTTCCATTCCCCTGTTAAGTTTTCCAGATGCTTTTAGTGTAAAGCGAAAGAGTGCAACCAAATACAAATCCCGTGGAACGTAAGATGTTTGTTCGTGAAGTGTTTCACTTTTGCACTAATTCTGTTGTGTATGTTTAATAATAAAACTCACGAGAGATATTTTCGTGTTGATCCCTGACCTTTAATTACATGTCGACGTTTTGGTGCTTCGTTGTGCTCGAGGTCCTAGCTGTAGGCCTACTGTCCTTGTGTTAATGGTGCTGAGGTGTGGGCAATAGTAATCTGGTGCCTACAGCGTAGACCACATTCCAGAGACATTTGATGTTACGCAGACTTAGCAAAGGTTGTAGAATTACTACTTGGACAGATTGTAGCGAAAGTTCTACTTTTTCTGTACTGGACAAAGAGACACACAGCTTAAAATTCCGGCGCTTTTGTGTAATGTATTTTAATTACCTCGAACACTGCAATTCATTCTTTCCTTAGTCTGTCTTACGACAGGTCCACAGCCTCTTCCGAAGCGAGTTCCCCACAGAGTGCAATCTAGTGCTTCCGCCTTCAATTTCCAGTATCCTCTTTTTCCTTAAGTTCATCCAGTAGTTTCTTACGCCTTCTTCTTCGTCCTCCCCTCATACACATCTACCCTGCCTTCTAACTTTCCTTCAACTTTTAGAAGACAGTTTCTACGCAACGTAAAACTAACATAGTTAGCCTTCCTTCTTTTTATTGTATCTAGCATGTTCCTCTCCTCCTTTACTCCATGTAATATTTCTTCATTTCTCACACGATCGGTCCAGCTGATCGTCTCCATTCCTGTCCAGCATCACATTTCAGAACTTTCCAGGTATTTCTGATCTACATTCCGAAGTGTCCAAGTTTCAGCATCACAAAAAGCTATACACGTACTCCTAATTAGCACTTCACTAGCTTCTTCCTTAAATTTAAGTTCAATTTGCTGGTGAAAAGATTTTCCGCTTATTGAATGCTGCTTTTGTCACAGTAAGAAGAGTCACGCGAATACGCTTCAATGTTACGTTGTACGTAATTTGCCAGTCTTTAATTTTCAAACTAGCGGTACATATAACAACTAGCGGTACATATAACAACTAGCGGTATATATAACAACTAGCGGTACATATAACAACTAGCGGTATATATAACAACTAGCGGTACATATAACAACTAGCGGTACATGTAAGAACTAGCGGTATATATAACAACTAGCGGTACATATAACAACTAGCGGTATATATAACAACTAGCGGTACATATAACAACTAGCGGTACATATAACAACTAGCGGTATATATAACAACTAGCGGTACATATAACAACTAGCGGTACATATAACCACTCGGCTTTAAAGTGTTAATGAAAAATTAACTGGAGAATGTAACATGTGGTGTTATCCTAACACTTAAGTCGAGAGCCTGAGGAAAATCATATAAATTCTGTCACCTTAGTCCATGTCTCAGCTGCAGTCGGAACCAGTTACCTACAGAACGTGTCAGAATAATTACTGCTTTAGCAAATCGCTCGGTACGTGTGTTTCAGCAAATACTCTGACAATCTGGTGGCTGGCAGGTGATGCTGTGTAATAAGGTAAAATGTACTGATGCTTCCAGGAAACTACCTGCTGCCATCCTCACGGGTAAAGAGCGAGGCATTATGTCGTTCCGGAATATCAGAGCGTGTGGTGTCATATCGCAGAAAAAGATAAATTTTAATAGACCCAAATGGGATTTGAGACTCTAAACAGTGGTGTTGATGAAGTTTCATGTCTTCAAGTTAATGACGTGATGTCGATTGGTAAAAGTTACCAGCGTTTCGGAGGAGCTTTCTACTTCCATCTTCACAATTTTTGTGGTTCCCTTTCGGCAGTCCTCTTCTTTTGCCAAAAAGTGGAATACTTACACGCTGAATATTGTGTGAGCAAGTTCCCGGAAACGTCGGTAAATTTTTACCAGTTTATGGCTCATCATAACATTCCAGGAGGCTAGTCTTAAATTCATAATACTTGACCCGCTTGTCAGGAGCTCAGATACATGGCTGTTAGTACTCTAGTTTCATTCTACATGCAAACTCCATCCTCTTCTATGCCGTATTTTCAGTTAGAGGCATTATGACGTCGATTTTAAAATATTATTGCAATTTCTTGTACATTAAAAATGAGAGAGAGGTCCGTTTACTTTAGACAAAGTTTTTTCTAACCATTTTGACAGTAATAGTAACCTGAATTAAACATATTCATTTCGTAGAGCGAAGTGAACACATTCGGACTCGGTTACAGCTACTAACGGGTTAATAATGGAAAGGGTAATACTTGGACCTTGTTCTGAGTACCATGCAAAACACTTGACTGCACTCTGTGGGTAGAATGTAGAAGCTCTTATTCTGAAACTTCGTAGTATATAAAAATGGACACGGAGCTCGGCAGGCTTCACTATCGAGACGGGACTGCGTTTGGAAGAGGCTATGGACCTGTCGTAAGAGAGACTACAGAATGAATGAATGAATGAATGAATGAATGAATGAATGAATGAATGAATGAGATGTGAGTGGCCATACAGCAGCTATGGCGGTTAGGCGCCAGAATCGAACATCACTGTCTCGGCTTCAGTCCCGGGTCAAGTCGTACGTTGACGAAATTTTTCTGGTGTGGAATGTGTCCAGGTTTCTTTGCCTTTCTCTTATTAGTTATCGTCCTCTGTTTGCTCCATACTTATCTGTCACATGGGATTGGTATAAGAGGCCCATCTGAGTCCCCCAGTCCCAAGGCACTCAGTCTGACCCTTCATCTAAGAATAAACCACCACTCCATTTCTCTCCGTGTTGGAAGTATCTCACCAAGCAAACCTGAACGTTTGAAGCGTATCACTGGGGCAGGCAGTTGGAATGTGTTGAAACACCTGGCATTCTGTTGGGAATTTCTCCAGGAAAATGCGGACGACCTTCACGTCTCATAAGCAGAAGAGGCAAAGACGCCTCGGCGCGCCTCTGTGTAAATTTGCATGCAACAGCGTCACAACTCCAGTGTTTAAGTTCGGGCAACTTCAACGTTGGTCCTTGACTTGTCTTGAAACTGGCACAAAATCTAAATTAGCAATTTAAAATGGAAGATAAATTCGAAGTATTTATTACTGTTCTCTGACAACTTGTTGGCAGTCGCGTTTAAGGACATGTTTACAGTGAAGGTGCAACATATCGGAGGTAAGTTACGATTTTCGTGTTCCGGCGGGCAAAACCCGTTATATAAGGCACATCACAAGTCTCACAGCCGTTGCCAAAGTTGTGTAAGTGTATAAATCCTGCACCTTTCCTCCAAGAGTATCATTAAAGCCAGTAATTAATGACCGTTTCTTACAAGACCAAGTATTTGATCGTTTCGTAGATCAGGCAGGCAACTGGGCGATGGCTTCTCTACAGAAGGCCTTGAGTTCAACCTTGCGTTGCTTCTTGTTTACAAGTTGGTATTTCAGATGGCAGTTGTCACAATTCCTTCAGTTTTCTCTTGCTAATCGCCAGTCTACATACGTTGCTTCGTTTTAGGCCAGCAGAGGATTCAGCGGAGCTGGCGAACGGGCCTACTGGGTGTGGTGGAGTGGCGAGGGGTGGGTGTTCATTTGCTTGGGACTTCAGCGTGACAAAATTGTACTTACTGTGGCGGAGGGAAGGACTAGACCAAATATGACGCTGTCACTGCATTAATTACTCGCTCTTAGCCTACCGTTTGAAAATTGTACTGGCCAAAAACCGTGCCCTGCATGAGAGCATTTTCCATGTCTACCACCGCGCTACAGCCCTGTTGTAGATTATCACACACTCAGTTTTTAATAGGGGTCTTCGGCTGTGGCCAGCACTTGGTTGGTGTCGAAATAAGAAGAAACACCAGAGACCATCAGTATTAAAATTTACTTCATTCCTTCACTGTACGATATCACGTACTATAACACCAAATAGCAGAGAGAAAATTAGTTGATTTTTAAAAATTGTAACCCTGTGAAGAGTAAGACTGCTTGACCATTGGAGAAGGGAAGGATAGAGTGTCCCGAAATGTCGGTAAACAACTTCCAACGTCCATCGCGTAACATTCTGGTAGAAAGAAGACGTCACCTACACCGCGGCAGCAGCCTGAAGTCTCACATGATGGGCCTGTATGGCAAGGCCGAAATTCGAAAGACTTGCAATCAAGAAACCAGACTCGTTTTTTTCCAATGCTTTCTCTTGCTACGCAGGGAACCAAGCACCATACCACGTTTCCTGCAATTATGTCACCTCACACAGCCCCAGCTGGCCAACAGCGCCCACAGACAGACCATTTCCTGTTTACTCGGGGATAGGATTGAAGAATTGCGTTCCTCATTTCTTCCGTGTCAGGAGTTGTAAAGAAAAGTAAAATTGTTCGTGTGCACGACGTGAAGGTATATGGAGAGTGAAGGTTTAGATCCACTTATTCTTAATTTCAGCACTGAATGGAAGTGTGTGTTGAGCTTCACGCTCCCTCTGCTTAATCACGGGAAACGGTTCCTGTTCCGCTAAATAAGACGTCTCACTCTATATTCTCTCCAGAAACTCTAGATCGCCTCTGGGTCCCACCCAGCCTCTTACTACGTGGGAAACTAGGGCTTTCATCCGTGGGTAAGGCGGCCGGAGCGTGAGGCTAACAAGTCACCTTCAGGTAGTGCTGAGATTACGAATTAGTGGAGCAACACATCCAGTATAGTTTGTCTTTTACACCTTTTAGCTGATGCAGTCAACATACTTTTCTACTTCCAATGGCTCTACAGCCGCCAGTGGGCCAGGGCCTCCTCATTGTCGAGGCTTCATGATCACACTCAGACAGGCATACCACATTCGGTAGGACTCCTCTGGACGAGAAATCAGCCGGACGCAGAGACGTCTACCTGACTACGAACAACGAAAGAGACAGACATCCATGCCCCCAGCGGGATTCGAAAATGCAGTCCCTACAAGTGAAAGACCGCAGACCCACGCCTGAGACCGTGGGTCACTTCTGCACATATTACGCTAAATAATTGTTACTGGCACATAGACTGAAAAGAGACGACGTGGAGCACCTAGCGGCCTTGTCTGACTTTGCGTTCGTCATGCCAGCCAGTAAAGGGTAGGAACTCTCTCTGGAGACAGTCCTACTTCAGGGAGTAGCGCCCCTGCCAACGTGAGCTACAGGTCCTCCTGGCCCGGGAGGTAGTACCTGTTAAGGGACCCGTCCTCAGGGATACGAGGGGTTGGATGGGAGTCCTTAGCCATGGTGAAGGCAACCCGTCTAAGGGAGAAAACCCTATACAAATCCTGGCCCTCCAAGTTGGGGGTTTGTCGTGGGGCCAGCACCCCCACACAGTAAAAACTACCTTGCTAAAAAAGCTCAACGAGGAAATGTAAGAAATGATGGACGGATAATCTTAGGACGACGAAGGCATGTTAAAAGGATAAAAAAGGAACTGTTTGACTTTGGAACATGGAATGTTAACACAATGTTGAAAGCCGGGAAGATGCAAGAAATTGCGGACCAAATTGTGGGTTCCCAAATACAAATAGTTGCACTCCAAGAAATAAGGTGGAGAGAGCATGGCTTAATAAAGAAAGATAAATACTCAATATATTATAGCTTCAATCCCACAGTCCCAGTCCAAGCCGGAACAGGTTTTATGATACAAAAATCTGCAATGAATAAAATACTACGTTTTGAACCAATTAGTGATCGCATCTGTAGACTAAGAGTAAAAGGAAAATTTCATAACATGACTTTAATAAATATATACGTTCCAACCGAAGATAAAGAAGACGAAATTAAAGAGCAATTTTATGAAGAATTACAGAGAACTCAGGATAGAATACCAAAACATGATTTAATAATTATATTAGGCGACATGAAAGCCAAACTAGGGAAAGAAAAAGCATTCAGCCAAGCAATAGGCCGTCACACTTTACACAATGTATCTAATGAAAATGGAGAAATGGTAGCAAATTATGCTATCAGCAATAATATGTTTTCAGCGAGCACCAACTTTCAGCACAAGAAAATTCATCTGGGAACGTGGATATCACCTAATCAACAAACAATAAACCAAATCGACCATGTTATGGTTATCAATGGAAAAATGAGACTACTACATGACCTCAGATCAAAAAGAGGTTATAACTGTAATTCGGACCATTTCGTGATACAAATCGAAATCAAAAGCTGATGATAGACAAAAACAGACAGACCCGAAAACATAAATGGGATAGACAATCATTAAACCAAAAGGAGAAAATTAGTCAATACCAAGAGAAAATACAATCAAAGCTGCAAGAAATGAGAGAGAAAACAGATATTAATCAAGACCGGCAAAATCTAAAACAGATGATTATAGAAGCTGCTAGTGAATCTAACTATTTAAAGATCCAGAGAATGCTAACCACTGGTGGGACGATGAATGTAAGAGAGCAATTCAGGAAAAGAATGAAGCAGGAAAAAATGCTTAGTAAGAAGAACAAGAGCAAATCTGGATAATTACGAACAAAAAAGAACAGAGGCCAATAGAATGTGCAGAAGAAAGAAAAAAGAATGGCTAAATAATAAAATTAAGGAGATAAATGAAATAAATAGAAACAGGGAAACGAGAAAATTTTATAAAGATGTTAGAAATCTATCTAATCAACCCTCCGCAATGACATTAGTATGTAAAGATAAAGACGGCAATACACTATCAAAACAAATACTGGAAAAGTGGCAAAAATACTTCAAAGAATTATTAAATCCTGAGATAGAAAGAATAAATAGTAGAGAAACACATGAGAACTCAATAAATAACCTGGAACAAGATGAGCCAACGTATGAAGAAATAAACAAAATAATAAAAAATTTGAAATCCAATAAAGCTGTTGGTCCTGATGATATATTGCCGGAAATCATAAAAAATGGAAGTTTCCCGCTAAAACAGAAAATATATCAAATAATAGTGAAGATATGGAAGCAAGAAAAAATACCGTCCGAATGGTCAGAAGGAATCCTATGCCCGATATACAAAAAAGGGGATCGTAAACAATGTAATAACTACAGAGGAATATCCCTACGGAATATCACATATAAAATCTTTGCAATATTATTAGATAACAGGTTAAGTGAGATAATTGAACCAGAAATAGGAAGTTACCAAATGGGATTCAGACCTAATGTATCAACAATAGGTAACATTTTCATTGAGAGACAGATTTATGTGAAATTCTATGAATATAATATTGATTTACATAGCACATTTGTGGATTTTTCACAAGCTTTTGACACAATTAATAGAGATGTAATATACAATAGTCTAATCAAACACAACGTCCCAAATAAACTGATCAAACTAATAAAACTAACAATGCAACAAACCAAAATGAAGGTGGAAGTTAATAACAGCTATTCTGAATGGTTTGAGACAAAAACAGGAGTTAGACAGGGAGACCCACTATCGGCCTTATTATTTAGTGTAGTGTTGGACAATGGACAATTTAGAAGTCCGAGGAAACATAAGCACAAGATTAAAACAGATTTGTGCTTACGCAGCTGACAATTTAATAACTGCAAGAACAAAGCAAGTATTAATTGACACCTTCTGTCAACTCAAAAGTGAAGCACAAAAAGTTGGCTTAAGAGTAAATAACAATAAAACCAAATATTTATATTGTACCTGGATAACAAAGCAGCCAACCTATATAGATACAGGAGAGGAACAGTTTGAACAAGTAAATTCATTTAAATACTTGAGAGCAATGGTAAATAATGATAACACTATTGAGGGAGAAATTAAAGAAAGAATTGCAGCAGGTAACAGACCGTTCCGTGCGCACTGAAAATTTTTCACATCGAAATTAATATCACGAAATGTCAAATGGCAACTTTGTAGCACGTTAATTCGCCCAACAGTAATCTATGCCTGCGAAACATGGGTCCTTAAGGAAAGTCTGATAAATAAACTGACGATCTTCGAAAGAAAGATCATGAGGAAAATATTTTGTCCTATAAGATCAGACGATGGCACCTGGAGGATTAAAACTAGTCAAGAAATTAATGAAGTAATAAAAGGACAAAACATAATTGGGTTTATTAAAATGCAAAGATTAAGTTGGTTTGGCCATGTTGAACGCATGACTGATGGTAATAATGTTAAAAAGATTAAGAAATGGAAACCCATGTCGAAAAGACCAATAGGAAGGCCTAAAATACGTTGGGAAGACGACGTTTTGGAATATATAAAAAGTATGAAAGTATGTGACTGGCAGAATGTAGCACAGAACAGAGACAGGTGGAAGAATGTGGTTGAGCAAGCCAGAACCTTGTACAGGTTGTAGCGCTTTATAAGAAGAAGAAGAATCTCCATGCCAGGAAAAGGAAACTTGAACAGGCATGTGATACCTAGCTTCCAGCAGAAAGGTTTCATGTGAATGTGCTATGTTGTAATTGTGGTTTTAATGTCGCTAGTGTCTAGAATTAGACACAGATGATTCATGTGTTTTGGCCAGTGACCACACCAGGTATTAACCGAAAGAAAATGTTTCCAGTTTGTTCTTACATAAAGATATGAGTCTATAGTAAGTGTCATATTCAGACAGTAATGATTAACATGAATCCTCCTGCATGTGGAATGTATCTGCAAGTGTTAACAAGCTTTTTCCACTTTAGCTTAAAATGTTATTTCATTTAAAAGCCGTGAGATTTTTCTGGCTCACCCTGTATATCTGAAACTGTTTATGCTTCTTAAGGAAGTGATGCATATGTATGCGAGTAGAGCTGTTACTGTTTGTGTAATTAATGGCGGTTTGTTACCACCAAAGATTTGTGGAAATCTCTGCTTTTAGATGGGGAAATACCATAAGAATATATACGCGGAGGTGTGTTCTTCAATCCTGTACGTTAGAGGATACATTGAAAATTACTTTTTATCTGCTTGAAGCGTAGGATTAAGTTTCGTGCTCATGTCTTGTCCTGCCACAGTTTGTTTTTGACGTTCAATGCATAAAGTGTCGAGTAAACTTTAGACCGAACAAACTGTTGTGACGCAGTGTTCCATCCCTCCAGCACCCTGGGCTAGTTCTGGAACACCAGACCTTGCGTTACTGTGGGGTAAGAACCAGGCTGACGAAATCTGGGTTCGAAGACCTGATCCGTTAGCGTGCCGCCATCCGTCGTGTGGATGAACAAAGTATGCAGGGATTGCGAGAGATCGGACCCTGCAACTATATCTTCCTAAGGTTCGAAGGCATCGGGGGTTCAGAGACAGTAATTTTGTGAATTCTAATATAAAGTTATGATTTATAATTTATGTTTTTCAATTAATATTTTATAAAAACAGCTCATAAGGGCACGTCAGGTTTTGTAAGATAATAAGTCATGAAGTGCCCAACAGGGGGACGGCGCTATAGACAATCAATATTGAGACACTGAGACCCCCACGAGTTTGTTGTCAGGAACAAACAAGTCTTCTGCTAGTTGTTTGTAAGTGTGCTTGAGTGCAGTGCGGAAGAAGGGTGTAAGTTGCTGTCAAATGGCGTTACCTAGTTGAAAGGTCTGTTCAGAAACTGGCTGAGTCTGAAGGAAGTTTGCGTTTTTCGTAATTGTGTGTTTTAAGTGCGAGTCATGAAACAAATTATTTTAATACTTCAATTAAAGAAACAAATGGCTTTAGGTCAAAATTCTTATATCGTGTGGGCTGTATGTTGTTAGTCAGAAGTATAGAGAGAGTTTTATTTAACGTATGTTAATTATATTTTGATGTATATTTTCTAAATCTATTTCAAAGCGTAGTAATTTTCACGTTTCAAATGTGCCATATTGAATGCAGAAATTTTTTTCAAATACGAGAAAATGAATGAGGTTCCTTATATAACAGTTTCTTGAGTCATATTCAGTATTTCGTAACATCGCGTGCAGTAGCTAATTCTCACATCTTAATATGGACATTTTCAGAATTGTTATTTACGCTATTAGTCAAAAATTATTTCGCACGTATTATCAGCAGCCACAATTTATAATAACATTAAACCTAAAAAAAATCCAAAAAAGTGAGCTGCTGACTACTTGGTCATAAGCAATTAAGTTTCAATTAGTTCTCGAGCATTTACTTGATGTCTAAAGCGAGAAAAACTGACAATTGTTTATAACATTTTTCAAATAAAATAAATTAATTTACCATTTCTGTTATTTTTTAAAAGCGCCGTCACAGTTTGCACGCTAGCAGCCTGCATCCTGACCCACCGATAATGAAGCCACGTGCCTCTTATTTAGCTGTAAAATAATCCTTTACGAGCTGGAATGTAGCAACTCAAATTAACGGGTGCAACATATTCTGAACACTTCTGTGATAGTGAGACCGGGAAGTTTCTTTCAGTGATTCAGAAATATTCATGCACATAGTCGCTCTAAGTATTGGGTAATACGTGTGTGTAATGATTCTTTTCGCTTTCGTTTATATTTCTGCACAGAATTTTTGTGAGTCTGACGAAGTTTGGTAATGAGTTTACAAGAAAACTAAATAATGAAATTTACAAGTGGAGAGTGGAACGTGCTTTTGATTTAAAAATGTTTCGTAGTGGATGTGTGTTCAGAGTAAAGTGCGGTGGTGGGAAAATGTTTTGTGGCCAGAAGCAAGTAATCTGTCCATCTTATGGGTGAAAATACATAAGCAAAATAGTTCTTTTTCCCAGTGTGGAAAAACGAATCAGCGAAAATGTGAAATGTGAATTTAATCCAGCAAATGAAAGCGCATAGTTAAATTTACATAGCCCTTGAAATGGACTTGGTAGTGTGTTGATAGGTGCTTAGTGTCGGGAAATCTACAATTTGCAATTCCTGCTGCAGTATATCCCAAATTAGCTTCAATAACAACAAAAACATGTGCGTCAATGACGTCTGAACGGACGCTCAGCAACCGCTGGCAGATTCACTGAATGCAGAACTCCCAGCAACCACTGCGTGACATCAGGAGCAGGTACAATATTCTGCGGCTAAGGTAGGTGGTCATTTTTTGTTTCTTCCCCGTTGCTTCTATCTCAAGAAGTACCGCTGTCTGACTCATTTTGGAATTCAAAAGCCACCCCGTGTCTCTTGGAGTTTGGTGCAGCAGAGTTGAAGTAGAAATCTGCGTTCTTCTGGGATATTACGCAGCATTTAGTGGTAGTTCTTTACGGGCTTTTCAGGACACCCTATCGGTCGCATCTTCAAGCGTCAAGACGTCCAAGGGATTTCTGTTCAGGGCTGTTAGTTCGCAATGTTAGGTTTTCGTATTATTAGGTAGGCAGTTGTTTTATTCATGGTACCGTGCCGATGTGCAGGGCCACTTCGGTAGTGTAGTGTGTCGGCAGGCTGCAGAAAACTTTGACATCCCTGTGGTTCAGCCAGTGGCTGAAGGAAGCAGCACTTTAGGAGGTCGCATTGAGGCACATCAAGTTAATCATACGCGATTTACCGTACTCCTTGAAGGCACAGGCAGTATCCAGTCGCAGTGAGACGTAAGCGATTTATCGTACTACTTGACCACGCAGGTGGCATCCGGTCCCTAAACGTAGCGACCTAAATCACCTCCTCAATGTAAATACGAGATTACAGTGTATAGAAGAAAGGTTATGCCATTAATAAATGGCTTTTATTTTGCTTTACAACCTAGAGATTAGTTATGTTCTAATGTACTATAATAACGAGTAATTTAATTTTCTATCCCTTTCTTACATATGACAAATTGTCTGAAGTTGGCAAAAAATGTTGTCGAAATATATATTGTGAAACTATTCTTAATTAAGGTATCGTTGAAGTTTTGCGTAGTGCCATGTTTGGATGATTCCATTAGTTTATTGCAGTGAGCGTAATTATTACACTGCACTGTGTACAAGAGTCAAAACTGCTGACTAGTTTGTAGTGATTTTTATTTAAGACAGGATCTGCAGTTTCTGTCATTATGCAAACCCCGACAGTCCGTTGCTACTTCAAGCCCACATAGCCTATGCTACCGCAGGTACGGTTTGTACTAGTTATATTTTTGGTGCTTCATGTGCTTTCCTGCAGATACCTGTAAGTCCTGAAATGTATGTTTATGGGTAACATCTGTGCTGCTTGTAGAGTGCATTTCCTGCACATGATTCCATTATTCTGCGGTGTTTTGCAAGGTTCGTCTAGTTCTTACCATACTTTTGAGGCATTTGCAACTTACATACGCCTGATACATTAGTAAAACACATTCTGCTCTTTTGAAAGATTTGCACAATTTTTAACGCTTATTTTCTAAAATATATGTCCTATTGTTGAAAGTTTTAAACATAAAAGTGAAGGTAAAGGTAAAAGTAAAGGTCACCCTATAATCTGGCATGAAGGCGCAGAGAAGGGGTAGAGGTATAGCCCTATTCTTTCTTTAACTTCGGCGGTAGGTAGGGGTATGTGGTTAACGCCATGCTCCGGCCTGTTTACCTCCGGGAATGATCCGGTACCATTGTATAAGGAGGCTGGGTGGTCCCAGGGCCGGTCTGGAAGGGTGCGGAATATCTCGTCGCCACGGGGATTCGATCTCCTGGCCGCCCAGCACGAAGCGAGTCGCTATACCGCCTGAGCTATTCCGGCCCACCGGATATTTTAACATACGAGTATATGAAGTGATGTGCAGATATTTGTAACACATAAAGTAAGCTTGGGATATCTGTAATAAACATGCAGAATTCTTAATAGGCTTGTGACATACGTTCTGTACTCTTGAAGGAACTGTAACGTACATTTGGCAGCGTTGACAGGTTTGTAGAGTACACATCACAGTCTTTGAGTTTTCCATAACCTATAAGAACGTGTTGTGTCTTAAGAGATCTTCAACACCCGTGCCCTATTCTTGAGATATTTGAGGTTCTGTCGTGATGAGTGTGAAGATAAGAGTAGTCCGGAATCTGACGCCGTGTAGTTTGGCAAGTGGTACTAATGTTACTTGCTGCTAGCGTATTCATGTTAGAAGAGATGGAGGCAGGAGTTTCCTCTGATGTTGAGTAGGATACACTAGACTACAATCCCTCAGGTATAAGAGGATCTTTAACTTGTTAAAAAGTGTTCATTGCACTTTGCGTTTAGGCAGTGTGTGTGATTGTCCACTCTCTTAATTCCAGGCCTTAACATAGGCAGAGGGTTTCGAAAGTGGTTTGGGAATTAATTATCCAATTTCACATATTGCAAAACACCATGTTCTATTTATTTTGTCCGGTTATATAAATACACGCACCCTAATTTTAGAAAGGAATTTTGAAACTATGATCCGGTTTGTCCGGAACTGATAACTTGTAAGTGCCAAGGTCATGTTTTACGCCCTAGTTGTATTCCTGAAAAGTGGGCTTAAATAAAAAATATGCAAATAAAAAAGATATTCCCATAAAAAAAGGAAATAAATAAGCCAAAGAACGTTAAACCTAAAGGGCGAGGCTGTAAATTCATAAGTGTTATGTAAATGGATAAGGAGCCTCAAAGAAAATGCATAAAACAAAACGGCGTAAAACAAGGCCTGGATGTGTAGTCCTGAGTTTCTGTTCCCCGTCAGCAAGTTTGTAGGCTGTTGATTTTTTATTGTAGTTTTATAACCACTGAAATTAGCGGGGTCTTGCGGGCCAGGTATGGTCATTTGTGGCCCACGAACATTCACACAAAAATCAGGTGTGTAGAAGAAGCACTTAGAGGAGGCTCTGACATGCAGGGCGCGTTCTGTACTTCTGTTATCACGTATATACATATAACTACATCGACGTAACCCATCCCATTAACGTTTATCATCCTATAGAAAAAATAATTTTAAATAAAATTATTTTTAGCAATGAAATTACTGTGTCACCACCCCGTTACATTCATAGGCGGTGTTAGCCATAGTCTTCATAATTAAGTACCTTTGTAAGAGGAACAATTAAAATTTTTCCTGTGCACTGCATGTAGGTGTACAGGAGAAGTAGATGTACGGGAAAGAACAACAGTACACTGTGAATAAGACATTGAACGATCCCCAGAAGCTTTCTGGACGTTTCGACAAAAAGAAACCCCGCTCTTCTGGGATATAACGCAACCCTGAGTAGTAGTTCTGTACCGACTTTTCGCAGCAAAGTATCGGCTCAAGTTTCAAGCGTTAAGAAGTCCGAGGTTTCTTCTTGGACTTCTTGACACTTGAAGAAGGGACCGGTAGATTGTCCCGAAACATCGACGCAGAACTGCCACTCAAAGCTACTGAATATCTCAGAAGCGCGCAGATCTCATCTACATCGCGGCGGAAGCCTGAAATCACCCAAGAGAATTACCTTTTCCCTATCGGGATTCGAAACCCGAAACCTCCAGTTTAGCTTAGTCAGTGTACAGACTACGCTATCCCCTCTCCACAAGTGCCTTTATACAAGCTGCTGTTTGCCTTGTATAGTTTTAAAACGTGGTTTGGTTTTCTTTTTTATTGCAGTGTGCTCTCAGTGAATCTTAAAGCCCATAGGTTCAGATCGAAGGGTTATTTGTGAAAGATGACTTGTAAGGACTTCGGAAGGGACTGGCCGTGGCCCCCTCAGGATATTATTCCGCCGTTTGTTGTAGGGAGTGAGTTTTGAAGGACACGTCGAATGCCTTCCCGATAAATCATAAGTTCTCTGAGGTTGAATACAAAGTGCCTGTGGTTTCATAAGATAAAATGATCATATGTGACATCCGATATCAAAGATGGTGAACCACCCTGAGTTAATGTTACAATGAAAATCACGTGACCCGACTGTGCACTGTACTAGAAGCGACGATTGGGAACTCCCGCAGGTGGGCTGGGAGGCAGGGTTGCCAGGTAGTCCAAAGCTCTTTGTATTGCCGCAGGGATGGGCGGTGACGTAGGAAGGTGGGCGCCTTGTGGTTGGAACCCGTTCTCGTCTGCCACATATATCAGGCTGATTTGCTGGCCTTCCGGTGACGTGTATGAAGAAGAGCCCTGTGCCACCTGAGCCTCGGTCTCGGGGTTGCCCGCGTTCTTCAGGAATCCGCTTTCCTCGGCTATGATGCCGTTCCCAGTCTCGAAGCTGCAACAAGAATTGTGCCGACATTCTTACTGGTAAACGACAATTAACCTGTAAGAAGTTACTGCGTGATCATGGTGACGGCACTGCGTAACGTGTAAAAGGACGGAGTCAACTGTATGAGACGTTTTCCGTACTTTTACAGTTTACCAAACTTTTGTCTCTTTTTGGTGTCACTGAACACAAGAGCTGTCACGGGACATTCGGGCAGATGCAGGCATCGTATGCGGTAAAGCTGCCATGATTAAAGACAAGATAAAAGACATTATCGGTTTATCTGATACGAGATGGGGCATATGTATTATGTACAACACAGAATACATTGTTTCCCAAACGCGAAAGAAAGAAAGAAAGAAAGAAAGAAAGAAAGAAAGAAAGAAAGAANTTCCCAAACGCGAAAGAAAGAAAGAAAGAAAGAAAGAAAGAAAGAAAGAAAGAAAGAAAGAAAGAAAGAAAGAAAGAAAGAAAGAAAGAAAGAAAGAAAGAAACCGCTTGAAGTTTCAGTTGTTCAAGAAGGTTCCTTGAATTATGGAGCTAGAAGTCAGACATGTGCTTAACATCACAGCACTAATGCAGTTGTTAGGACTGGTCAATAGTTCTGAAATTTCAGATTCCTCAGCAAGTTTCAGTGAATATAGATAACTCAAAAGAAAACAGTCAGCAGGTGCAGCGCTGATACCGGATATCAGTCGGCACATAAGGCACCCTTCTTATTGTATAAACACTAACTACATGGTAGCATTGTGTGCTGTGATCGGTTTATGGACTTTATCCATCGTCCGAAGAATACAATATTAAAAATATTAAAATTCATTGATGGAGACTAGCTCTGTCTAACAGGCTCAACAGAGTAAGTGTTTTTCT
Organism: Coptotermes formosanus; assembly: GCA_013340265.1. Lineage (NCBI taxonomy): Eukaryota > Metazoa > Arthropoda > Insecta > Blattodea > Rhinotermitidae > Coptotermes > Coptotermes formosanus. Next base: position 2,811,468 of record BLKM01009501.1, on the reverse strand, counting down.
CTTCTCCCCCTCCATTCACCTGAGGACGGAAGCAGAACCAGCTTCCGAAACGTTGTGATTTTAATTTCTTTAATTTTTTAATATTCTTAATATTTTACTCTTCGGACGATGGATAAAGTCCATAAACCCATCACCGCACAATATTATACACCATCGTAAAAACCTTTTAGAATTTATCTACATGTAGTGATTTGACGATTCAAACATTTTTCTAATAGAAAAGCAAAGCTAACCTTTGACGTTTGAGAATAAGCTGCATGCAATAAATTTTTAATCATGATACACTATATTCGCATTAGTCAATGACATGAAATTTAACGGGACACTGGCGACTCATTTGGCCAATAAAGGTTAAATAACACAAAGTAAGGGGATGATTCTTATAAATCGGAATGTTGCTCCGCTATTTCCTCACCTTGTACGAAACTGAAGATATATTGCCACACTAATACATACGTGGCTTTACACTCAGATAAAATTTCAGTTCACAGCGAAGCACAGGCTGCTGCTTCAGGATACATTTTATAAGCCTTCGCGGAACACTTGCGAGATTGACTATTAGCTTAGTCATGTCTGTACCTTAGTATGTCCTCATAGCTTGGGATTTGTTATGGGACACTTCACTTCATACTTTAGTACATGCTGACCCCTCATGGGACAGTGGTAAATGTATGTACCGAATGGTTAAACATGGAAGAAGTTTTCTTTTCGCCCAGCCAGAATACATGTAGGCTTTACGTGAGGTTTCAGCAATGTATATGTGCTTTCCGTAAGGCTTTCGAGATTAAGCAAAGATATACTGCATAAACAGTGTCAGTTTATTACCGCTCGTCATGGAAACGCAGTACATCTGTTGAGATGTATAAACGTATTTTTATGTATTATTTAGAAGCCTTTCATACTTCGAATTGGGGCTTCAGTATTTCTTTCCTCAGAAAACACTGTAGCGTAATGATTTATGCCTGCTCATTTGAGGTCTGAAGCATTTGGAAAATGTTCGGAAAAATAAATATAAAATGGCGATATTTCACTGTCGTGTACATGTTTGATCCCATTTTTTATTCCCAGAACTTTGTGCAGTGTTGTTCTGTACGTATATCGAAATTACACGCAAGATTTTACCACGAGAGTTGCCACGAGCTCTTACCCTTCCCCCTTCAGCTTACTTTGCTACAGTCTGAATTTCTGCGGAAAGTAATGTCGGTGGTTTTTACATTTGTCTATACCGATGAGAGTTTTTGGCTCCTTGAGTTAGGCCAGGGGAGGTTACAGGGACATACAGGGCGATTCAAGAGGAAAGGTCAATATTTTGGGAGGTGGAAATGTTGGTCATAGTGAGAAAAGAAGGACATATCACCATGTATCTAATTGTGAATGTTTACCAAGATAGAGCTGTTTGAATATACAGATACAAAAGCATTTTGCTAGTGGTAGGTTTTCCATTGTGGGTTGGGAAGAAGAATGGAGTTTACAAAAGGAAGGTGGATACACGAGACAAATTGCTTTCTCGCATTTTGGTTGCTGCTGCCGGCATAAAGAACATTGAAGATCAACTCAGACGAACAAAAGGCGACTTTCGCGCAAGAGTTGCAAAGTACATTGAGGTTGAGGGTGGGACTTCCGAAAATTTATTGTGAAGTGTAACAAATTTGTCGTTTCTGTGTATAAAATTTGTAATTCAAACATTAAATTATAATTTAAATAAAATTAAGAGTAAGTAACTTCTCTTTCTTTTTTACTGTTTAAATGCTTTTGGATTTGTAGATCCGAACAGCTGTATCTCGGTAACCATTCACAATTAGGCACACGTTTATATGAACTTTTTTGTCACAATGATTGATAGTATCGCCTCCAAAAATATTGGCCTTTCCTTCTGAATCACACGGTATAACAGTAGACAGAATGTGAGAAGCCTCGAGCATCTTCATCCCGATAATTTATAGGACTCATTTCTGTGGTCATATTAGCTACATCTTACAAGTAACGACAGTGCACACATTGTGAACTCATGCAAAATACTCAGTAAGTTGGACTACCTTTTAGCCAATATGAACGGATGAAACAAACTCGTTGTCTTTGTGCACTACATTCACACACATACGCAGAGCCACAATATGATATGGAGCCCATTCGCTTCAAGTTTCATAGTGACATCTACTACATAGGCTTATATGAGCAAACAGACATGTACGGTGCACACACGTATATAGTAATGACATCAGCTGTATGCATGAAGAAGCAGATCGGTACAATGTACACACAAATATATAGTGGTAACCAGTTTGCTCATCTTTTTTGGCAAGGGGGTGAGGGGGTGACTAGTAAAAGGGAAAGCACAGCACTGACACCGCCAATCGTTTCCTCTCCGTTTCATAACGTCCACAACTGCTAAAGCTACAAATGAACTGCCAACAAAAGAGGTGTAACGCTACACTGGTCACGGCGACTTGGAGCCTTGCTGTGACCACACCACACAGACTGCAGCCATTTGCAATATTAAATAACTCACAATACATGTCTGTCTGCTTGGTAAGTTGTCTTAATGTTGTTTTTCTCCCCTTACAAGTAGAGAAGATGGGTGATGAACTGCAAATGATCGTTTCTGAGCCGAATTTAGAACGTACCTGTATTTGTAGCTTCCATCAAAGTTCACTTCGTTTTCCTGCCTTAGGATTGGAATGGGTTCGTTTTGGCCACCGACGTTAGGACGGTACTGTGGCGCTGCAGTCGCAGTTGCTATCAGCGACAGTGCTGCCAGCTGTGAAAATGGAAGCAGCACGATCACTAATTTGACTTCCAGCATTGACAGAAACAGACATACGTGACTGTATGGAAAAATAAATACTGACTGTTACGTGAAAATGGCGAAATTGTCCTGGTACAGGCCACTAAGGCATATAGGGGAAGCAGAGGTGTAGATCCACTCGTTCTTAATCTTCGCACAAAATGGAGGTGGGAGATCACTTTCACGGCTCAGCCGCTTTTTCCTCGGAATAGAGCTCCCACACACATTGAATAGGAAACTGGGTAGGTTCCAGAACCATTCTGCGAGTTCTGGAGAAGATAAAAATCTCTTGCTAATGCAGGGATCCGTATCTCGGATCATCCGCCCTCAGACTAGTCCCTGTACCAAATGAACTGCGTTGTTGCATTCGTGACGTAAGTGGGATGATAGAATTCAAAATCGGTACAGCTTCAAAGAATTTGTCGCATGTTTCATGCAGCAGGTTTGATAGAACTCAATGTGACAATGTGTTAACTGTTGCCTTATGACAAAATGACGAATGTGAAATTCCTAACACGTAGATCTGTTTGATCTCAGAGGGCACCTGAAACGCATTTGCATTTAGTAAAACATAAATTGTTGTGTACAAATGAAACACAAATTCGAATGTAATTTTCAGTGTGGGCCGGCCATAATACGTACGTACACACGTACATACCTTCGTCTATATATATATATATATATATATATATATATATGTGTGTGTGTGTGTGTGTGTATATATATACCTATAAGGGAATTATGCATTGCAGTACCACAGAATTTACTCAAACTTTATCATAGATTGTGTAAGACATAAAAAATTACGAAGGTCGCAGAAGTATTAATACATAAATACTACAAAGATTGTATATACAACATAAAACGTTACACGTTTTGCATTATGTGCAGCTGATAATAACTTTATGAGTCACTTTTAAACATAAGAAATATACAAAAACTTTAAAGAAGCGTGTATTTAAGTATCTTAATATAGCGACTTCAAATTCAGCCTTTCCGTTCTTCAGACATGTTAGTCTGCGTAACAAAGTGTAGAATATTGTAACGCCAGCATAGTAGTTACTTTTCTCCAAACATCAAAGTTTGCAATAGGTCTGTGTAGATGGTACTTTTTCTTTACTTTTGTACTACGTACACCTGAATTTTTGCTTGAAAATTTCCTTGGCTATTTGCGCTGGGATAAATAAATGTAATCTCCTGTAATATTCAGTGGGACGCAATCAGTTGTACACAATAGCATGCTCTGGTCGTGGAAAGATCTTTAAGAAAAATATTCTTTAATTCACTTACCTAAATCCCAACATAAGTTGTTAAGAGGGAACTACGTTTTCAAGTTACAGGGTTAACTTTAATTTTAATGCTTGTAATAGTCCATATTTTAATAAATATATTTTTTAAAATCTTAACTACTTTTAGTAATTTCCATGTCACATATATTTTACTGAGGATGGTCGATTCAGAAAGGAACATATGAAGTACTGATGTCAATCAATGAACGAAAGATCAGCGCGTGCTACTGTGTTGAAGTGATGACAGTAAATATTGCTACTTAAGTTCATACACAGTAAAACACGAACGTATTCAGAATAAGGCTTCATTTGTTTAGAATGCAATACCTGACGAAAAATCGACATGAGCATCCAATCAGAAATACAAAATTGTAACCACCATGGCGGTGGATAAAAAAGCGCCGTTTTTAGGAAGTGCTGCCACGTATTTTCGAACATTGCTACCAATATTTCGAAAGAATATGCTGCTTCTTTCTTCAGTCTGAAAAAGAGAAGTTTTCTCAGAAGAGTGGGTAAAACCTACCAGAGTACACGGCCTAAAGTTATCGTAGCCGAGGCTTTGCGTGACTTTCTACAGACATTTTGTGTTTTTCATACCACCACATTTGCGCGTTTTCTAAGTAACTGACTGGCAACAGAATATTTTTTGTGCTTCTTCCATATTCGTACACAAAACACAACGAAATTGACCAAATCGCCCAAATCGCCCAACCTGACACAACATCAGAGCTACAGTGTCACCTGCGCTAGTGTTGTCTTCATAGTTCTGTCTCTCGACACCTGCAGCTCCTGAAGGCACAGTCACAGAATAACGTGTCTGGTAGCCTCTCTCTGCTATTTATACATACAATGTTAGGTAGGACTGAGATGTAGCGCTCGAATTTAATCTCCTCCCATAACACGTTCCAATTTTCCCCCCACCCTGCCATATCCATATCAGTGGGATGTTGGTAACACTTGTATAAGGTCGTTAGTGAAACAGGCTGCAGTTCGGGTGGCTTTCTACAAAACTTGCTGACAGGAGCAATAAATATGGCGAAACGTTATGTATTCAGAGGGCACACCTGTTTGCTTCGTTAGCTCAGTCTTTGTAGTGATTGGCTAGAGGCCGATAGATGTTCAAATTGTGGTTTGATACTTTGTGGTGAAAAACAGTTACTACCGGCTCTGGTGCACACTCATTCTTGCATTCAATTTCCCCGGCGTTGGGCCACGAGGGTGCAACGCTGGTGACTGGCCATCTAGAACAAATTTCAGAATGAATGGAGCTAGATTTACACTCCCCATACGCCTTTATAACGCTGTGCTTTGTTAAGAAGAGGGACAGCTTTACAACTTCACTTCACCTGTGATTCTAAGAGTTCACTGAAGCCAGTAACGCTTACAGACTTGCGTAATTTAAGAGCGCAAATATAATTCGTAATTATTGTCACGTTCCCCGTCTTTTGCTTTGTCATATTCTGTTTTGGCTGTTGTGATTCCATCTGTGAGGACTGCTGGAAATGTGTGTAACATAAAACATGTCGTGGTGGGTAGAGGGGGCGCAATAGTGGGTTACTAATCGGTACAGTGCGCGCCGTGGTGTACTCAAGGGCGCAGTGGTCGCAGTAGTGGTGTACTGTAGGCTTACACTGCGTAAGTAGTGTACTGAGGGCTTCTGTGTGCACATTATTGGTGTACTTTGTGCGCACAGTTGGCAAATAGCGACACTATAATGGGTGAAGTGCGAGGAATAACTTTGCACTGATGCATAACCCGCTACAATTTTGTTGCGCGTGTGTGCTGGGTTGAGTGCGCACAGTAGTGGTGAACTGCGTTCGTGCCGTATGAATACTAGTGTTTAGTGATGGTGTAGTGCGTAGAATAGTGTTACACTGACAGTTACAGTGCGCAAATAATTGGTCTATTTCGTGGGTGCGCGGAATACCGGTTTATTGAGTGGGAAAATCGCGTGAATTACTATCGTATTGCATGGGTAAAGGTGCACAAATTTGGCGCACTCATGGCACGGTTGGCGTAATATTAGTGTGTTGCAGTAGTGTTGTACTGATGGTTAGAGTGTACCAGTAACTTATGCATTCAGTGTTGTGGGTACAGTATTCATAATAGTGCCTTAGAGATGTGTATATTTCGCGGAATTGTTTGTATTTCTTGGGTACTGTCGAATTACGGTGTATTGCTTCTTGCATGTAAAGTTCGTTGGTCTTAATTTGATAATCTGTCAACGCCGTTCTGTGTATATAGATATGCATTTAGGCGCAGTGTTCTGTGTATATAGATATGCATTTAGGCGCAGTGTGCTGTGTGTATAGATATGCATTTAGGCGCAGTGTTCTGTTTCATTCAAGAAGTAACAAGACAGGCAATATAAGCATAACATAATAGTGAAGCGCTTTCGCGTGACCACAGCTGTTGTGGAAAAACAGTAGGTGTTACATGTTCTGAGCGTGTGACTTTAATGTTAGTTACCCTGCATGGAAAGCGCATGCGCCATATTATATTGTCGTCTGTATCCTGTCTGGATTTACCCTATTTTTCCGCATTATCTCAAACTGCACGATTTGGGGGGGGGGGGGAATTATTGAACATAAAATGTGTTTTGATTTTCTCTACATCTTTTGTCTGAAACGTTTCTCATTGTAAGAAGAATTCAGCAAGATATCATAAATGTACAGAAGTCTTCATGTAAGTAACCGTTATTCTTGCCAGGTTTTATTAAATATTGAATTTTCTCAACAGATTTTCTAAAAATACTCTAGTATCAAATTTCATGAATATCCGTAGAGTAGGAGCCGAGTTTTTCCGTGCGTAGAGGTAGGCAGACGGACTGAGAGACGTGACGAACCTAACAATCGCTTTTTGTAATTCTGCGAAGGCTACTAAAAACTGAAGTGAGATCTTCCGAGATCCTTAATGCTGGCACATCAGCCAGCTCCTTAACAGGGTGGAAAATTAATGGACTTATTGTAATCAATAATCGGATTTTTCGTTGCATAATTATGGAACACGTGTTTTGAAATCCAGGTGGCTACCTTCCCTACGCCTGTCTTCATATCAGACGCTTGGAGAATGGGTGTCAGGGGCCCGATTTCTGGTTGACCTTTACGTAAGCGTTACGTAAGGAAAAGCGTCTCCAAGAACAAGACACACTGCAGGCGTTCGAGATTTATCGATAAGATTTCAATGTGAACAAAGTGAATTCCGAGGGGATTCATTCATGAGCTTAGTTACAGCTTGTTCTACAATGAATTCGTCATTTAATTCTTCAGTGTGGAGTATTCATTGTTTGCTGCAAGCGTTTTGTGTTCATTTGGAAACAAATATGCTGTCTAATTGAAACATAAAATAAACAAAATGTTAATATATGACTTCGATTTTCTTTAAGATATTAAACTTTTTACATTTCTCAAAATTCAAGAGGGACCTACCAGCTTTATAGTGCCCTCTGCCTCTGCTGCCTCTTTCTTCCCACGCTGGTACATATCTAATAATTTCGCCCAGAATGTCTCCGCATTTTAACTCCAAAATTTAGTACTGTATTTACAAAACCCCATGGTACCTACCGTGAGTCAAGAAAATCCAGGCCTCTCCTTCACCTACTTTCTTTATGACCATCTTAGGGTTATATTTCAGTCTGCGCCTACGTCTTGTATGAATTCCTTCTTCAGTTTCTTGTCAGAATTTTTCGTTTATTCTCGTTTTCTCCCATGCTGGCTGAATAATCCTTCCATCCCATTTTCACTGAGTGATTATCCTAACATATTGGGCGAAGAGCAGTGTTATGACGCTTTTCTCTAGCTGCCTCTTTCTTGGCAGAAATATTATCATCAGCTGCCCACACTCGAGCATCCTCCGCTTATGTTCTTCCCTCTGTGTGAGAGACCAAGATAAGTACAAAACAGTTAGCAGAATTATCCTACATATCCGTGATTTCAGGCTTCCGCCGCGGTATTGATGAAATCTGCTCTCTTCTGCGATGTTACGCAGCGTCGAGTGGTAATCCTTTACCGACGTTTCGGGACAAAGTATTGTTACCATCTTCAAGTATTAAGAAGTCCAAGATTTCTTCACCCTTGAAGATTGGACCGACATATTGTCCCGAAACGTCGGTAAAGTATTAGCACTTGACGATGCGTAATATCCCACAAGACCGCAGATCTCGTAGCCTACATATGATGGGTTTTGACATGGTGTCGTGGCGTATTTAAGCTACAAACCACAACTTCGTCTTCAGCATCTGAGAGAAACCTCACAGGGTAGGCGGCTTTAGGCATTAATTCAAATTCCTTTTCTACGAAATGTACATCACACTCAACCCCAACGTGTGCATTCATAAACTGATTTTTTCCTTGATTTTGTGCTTTCCTCACCAAGATAACTTTGTCTATCAGACGTTTCAGAAGGTCTACAAAATGCTAGCATTTCTTGAGACCTAACCGACAGCCATAACAATTTATTTGATCAAAATGCCTTTCAGGATAGAGGTAGATCGGCAAGTGTAGCCAGCAGGCTGTGTGGTGAACTAGCACACCGTAATACTTCGATTCTGAAAGTGGCAAAGAATCCTTCCACCCCACCCCCTCAACCCGCAAAGCGTTCAGACTTACTCTAGTGCTTACCCAGCCTTATATTAAATACTCGACGGGTGTCCATTCCCCGGAGATAAGGTGGCGAAAGCGTCAAACTACTTATTTCCATTTATCGCGATATTAGAAACATGTGGAGCTGCCCCTCTAAATCCTATGTTGCTTGATAAACTGAAGTGTTCACATATACAGGAACAATTTTGTGTTTAACGTACGTATAGAAAGTAATTTTAAAATGAAAAAGTCTGAAAGTGTCTTACGAATACCTTATAAGCGGAATAATTCTACTACTGTACGATGAAAGTACGTCTACTTCTAACCGGTCACGTTTTATAGCCGTCAAAGTAGTGAAGTTGCTTGACAGGGCAGACATCTCGCTGCCCTCAAAGTACAGTCGAACTCGGTTATAACGTCATGAAAGGGACTGAAATATTGTGTCTTTATAAACGAGTGTCGTTATAACCGAGGAGTATAATGTTATGGTTAACAGTGAGGAATTATTCTTACCACAGAAAATCAGACGTTATACGCAGAAGAGGTTTCGCGTAAACCCATGTCCTTATAACCGGGATCCACTACATCTTCGTGCAACTGTTGTCAGATTAGAAACTGCAGACTATTGGTAGCAGTGTAGTATTTTTATTCTATGGTGTTTTACTGTAATAGAGATGAAAACTCTTTTTTTCCTGTCTTGTCACTTCCTTAACGAAGAGTTGTAAATAAGTGCCAACTCACTTTAGTGTGTCCGCTTGTGAAAATTCGAGAATGGTTCGAGGGATTTTATCATGAAAACTGATATCAGAAGTGAAAATAAATTTCTGCAAATTTTCACTTTCTTAGACTGGAAAAAAATAATGGAGATTTGACATGAAAACCTAGTGGGTTTCTGCTCGCATCTGGTGCAAACTCTCTGTTTATCGAAAAAAAATATTTCAGTCAAAAATGTTATAACAATGGAACACAAACCCTATGTCCAGTTCCTTTCCCGCAAATCCACTGATTTTTGAGAAAAGGAAAGGAAGTGATTTTTCTGCTGGTGATACTTCACAGTCCTAGAATTTAGGGTTAATTATAATGAAATTCCACACTGGAAACCCATGCACATCAGCTGATGCTCTTGTCTTGCCAAAAGTATCAAAAGGTAGAACTGAGAAACTGAATATGTGGAGGCAGAAACAGAGCGAAATGGCACCAAATGACGTAAAGCCTGCATTTCTTAACCTGTTCAGTGAAACAAGTGGCATTTCACCCATCCCGGAAACGGGGTTGTTATGCAGGTGTGATGTAAGACCTTGGATGGAGTTTGACCTTGATTCGGATAGCTTTCTCCTTTTCTTGAAGGCAGTCCACGAGGCTTTGGGATCGCCTTCATTATCGGGATGTCACGCATTCCCCACAACATGAAACTTCTCCTTTTGAATCTTTTGCGCAATTGTAAACGTACCAGCGGAAAACATCTTTAATGAAACAGCGTGAAAATTCTTCTGTGTATGCACCGTTCTTTTGATTACCGAACTAATATTTCTCGAGAGGAAGTTACGGGTGAAATACTTAATACCTTTATGGAGGTCCCTGTTAACATCCGTCTCTCTCTCTCTCCCTCTCTCTCTCTCTCTCTCTCCAAAGAAATTATGAATTGATTACATCCTTCTCCTTCAGATGGCACGGTTGTGAGCACAGAGCTGCCACCTGTGTAAGTACGTGAATACTATTACAGTTTGTGAATGGATATCGTACAGAGCCAACATGCACACAAAATTACACGCCGTCCCCTATTTTACGTAGGCATGAATATGTAAACGGGTAGATTATGCAAACTACAGTGTTTCGACTGCAGACATGGGGGTCTATGCACCCAGAGACAAACAAGTTTCTCTATTAACCGATACCCAGGCACATACACATTCTAAACTTCATAACAAGCGCTTTTCCTTCATATGGTCGTTTTACCCCGCCAGCACATTTCCATAACAAGTCGGTTGCCTTCATAGCATTCATTATTTTCTCTTGCTAGCGTAATTTGTTAACAAGCGGCATACCTCCACAGCAGTCATTATTTTCTCCTGCCACCGTAATAGATTTTTAGGGGTGGATCAACACTTAGTTGGCAGCTTCTCAATGCAGATGTCTGGGTTGAATACCGGACAGGTACAGTTGGAATTCGAAATGGACGAAGCGGCACTTGGACAATTTTATTTTCGAGTATTTTAGCTTCCTTCTTTCAGCATAATTTCGTCAGTGCTCCGTCCCCATAGTTCATTGATCTGCCTCCTAAAGTGTATGAAATTAGCAGCTGTCAGCACTGTTAAACACACCACTTCTTTCTATACTCCCGTCTTGGAACCGCAACAGTGAGGCAGCGTAGGCCCACTGGGGCTGTCGAGCCATGGAAGAAAAGACTGTTCTCTACATTGTAAGGAACTAATTTCATAGCGCCTTTTCGGTTGGCTTTATATTTGTTGGGTTTAATGTTTCGATGTTGTAACAAAATATAAATTTTTCCCTGTGCAGGCCATGAAGTCTTATAAGGAGAGTATGGCCACTGCTTTGCTAATTCTTAATCTCGACACCAGACAGAAGTAAGAGATCAACATTAGGTACGGGCCAATTCACCCCCAGGAAAAGAATTCATTTTTCAATTCAAATATTTATGTTATTATATTACTTTACATTCTCAAAAAAGTTACGTTGTTGGGGGTGAAGGGCCCAGCAGCAGACGCTACGGACGCACCGCAGGCTGAAGGCTTACTGTGCAACCCTGAGATGAAGATGATTAGTTTTCTCGTTTTTCCGTGTATTGGAGCACGGGTGGGATTAAATTGGCGGAGGAAAACCGAAGTACTTGAGGAGAAACCTGTCCCAGTGCCGCTTTGTCCGCTACAAATCTCACATATACTGACAGGGGATCGAACCCAGGAAAAAGCTACTTTAATAAAATTCGAGCGTTTAACGAAAATGAATGACCAGGGACCATTTCAGTATCCCAATGTAAATGGCGCTAACTTTGCTCCTGCCGTACAGTTTTGTTGCCGTTTTTGTTGAAATGAAAATTAGGATGTTAGGGAGACTTCCTACTGTTAAGGTTTGTGTCAAATTTCCCTAAAATCGATCATCTGGTTAAGACATGCAGACGGACACAAATACAGACAGCATGGTCATCTCATAAGCATAATGACATATAAAGTAATATTATACCAAGTCGTTTAGCAGTATATTACATTTGTCTGATATCAGTTGCGGCAGAAAGCTGCGTCACCTACAGTTTTTAACTCGGTCGCTGCGCAGAGTGCACAGTGCTTCATTATGTACGTAGCCTTGCTAATTGACGTAATGCAGCACGCCCTTACATGAACTGAAACCTCTGTTAAATTTAGTTTTCTTCAGTTGCACTGACGCCGACTTATCTGTGACTTTCAAAACAATGCGAGAAGTAGTAGTAATTTATAGTGTATTTGACGAATAAATTAGAATAAATTAGAATACAAATAACTTAGGATACAAAGGGACAATACACAAGCTATTCAAAACCATCAATGAAGTTTGTGATTCAGCTAGGTGAGAATTTTCATACTTCCATACATTGGGTTGTACATGTGAAAATATTTCAGCCAATTAATACTCGTTTAAACGTAACCTACGCTAAAGATTTCTGCTTCAGTATTTGTTACATGTTTCTTCTGATGATGGTAATATAAAGGGCTAGGTTTCAAATGTGTATATGTATATATGCACACATGTACTTTCATGTTCACAATTAGAATGGAAGGCAAGATTATAACATAAAGACAACTAAAAAACGGGAAACCTACATCGGTAAAATACGATTACAGATAGTATAGGGAAGCCGGCAAGTACCAGAACATTTATTGTCTTTAAGGCTACGTAGTCGTTCTGCGTTTCGGACTTACTGAGTCGTGGGGTTTCAGAGAGTAGCTCCTGTGTGAACGTAACAATGCACTGAGTGGCGGTCTGGCAATCCACTGTGATGCGTGTTATGGATTCCAAGACTAGGGATGGCCCAGTAGGCGTATTCGTCGTGAGGAACGCCGTGTTCGTGTGGTGACGTCAGGCGCCGATTTACTCTCTACCGTACACAGAGCACTTGTTTCCTGAGTGCGCGCAGGAGTGATTGGGTTGATTATAATTAACGCCAGTTATAATTTGCCTATGGGAAGCTGTCAGGAGGTGCCTGTGCTTCGGTCGACATTACAGCGACGGTGAAGTCATTAAAACCCACTAGGGCTATACAGCATACGAAAGGACACATTAAAGATTTACCTGTGGACGTAACAGTCAGAGACTGCAGAGTAACGCAGTGAATATTGCGCTACCCCGTCATATAAAGGGGCCGTTTCTAGCAGCCTCATGAAGTACAGTAGATGTTACGTTACCCCCAACATATGAAGGGGCCGCTTCTAATGCCATCAATAAGCACAGTTGTCATTGTATGTTCCATATCCTGGAACAGTCAAAGTCTATGACCTTTTCCCACACGGTGTATTTATGCGATTCGTGTGATTCCAAGAAGTAACGTGTGCTATAACCCTACATGTCATCAATAGGCTGTTCTCCGTCATCTAAAAAATGGCGTTTACTGCGGTGTATCTCATTTGTCAGAATTTCGGGCTTCAGTGTTCTAACGCACTTTATACTTGCAGATGACATGGCGGCCCCATCACGACGCCTGAGTAAGACTAAGTTAGTCGCATTACAGTTTACAATCCAGTGCAACGAAGCGGACAACAAATTAAAGGATGAACTGCAGTAAGTCTTCACGCCACCTCGGGTCGCAGGAGATATGTCAGGGGCCCTAACGTGGAGTTATATTACTGAAACAAGCTACGTCCCTTGAAAATACACCAAATATAATTAACTGTACTGCCAATATTATGAATAGTTTCTTCGTTATCATCACGAGCTGTGCAGTATTAGGCGTAGTGCCTGTTCTTTATCCCTCGAGGTGAAGCTGTTCCTTCCATTTTTCCTTGGGCGTCCTATGCTTCTTTTCCCTTTTGGCCTATATTTCAGTGCTTCTTTGGGTATCCTGTCTGTGCCCATTCTCTCTACATGCTCTAGCCACTCTCATTGGTACTGTTTTATTTCCAGAACAATGTTCTGCACTCCAAGTTTCTCCCCCCACGGATTGATTTCTCTTCCT
>BLKM01009501.1:2765150-2792650 GCA_013340265.1 Coptotermes formosanus | reverse complement strand
TTCTCGACTGTTTCATAATGACAGACTGATGCCCTTAATGAGTGCACTTTCAGAAATGTGCCCTTAAAAATAACTCCATATTTAGGTACGACCCTCGAGCTTTGGCTTCTATATGAACAGCTGTGCAATTCTAAAATCCACAGGGACTAAGATTTTCCGCCCTTTTCCGTAACTTCAACTAGCAACGGTCTGGACAATACATCAATATAGCTACGACGATTATCTCCAGTGTGCTGCCAATTCCTGCTGACCATCTACCATGTCACTCCTTGCGACGTTTTCTGAGCTACGACAGCTTCATTAAACAAAGGAATATCTAAGTAAATGGAGCCGTAGTAGAGTACTCGACGTGGTGGTTAGTCTAGACTTTTACGATGGGGGATTCGATTTCTGGCAGAAACAAAACATTTCCTTAACCTAACATTCAGACCAGCTCGAAGGTCCACACGAAACTTTATTTCCTTGCTTAATAAATATTCACAGAGGGTATAGAAACAGAAAAATTAGCAATTTTAAAAATCACTGTGTTATGTTTGTCGAGACTCTCTGACGGTCTGAGTTGTAACGTGTGCCGTAAAATGTGATGGCAATTCGGTGGGTGCTGACAATCCTACCTACTGGTAATTACTGTTATAATCTCCTGGGTTCTTGATATTTTTCTTGATAACATATTTAATATTTTAATATTATTACGTGATAAAATAATCTTGAAGTTCTAAAAGAAGAGAAGAGTTTATTGGTTGAAATTAATACACAATATCGTTTTCATTTTTGACCTTGCTTTTGATTTTAGTAAGCAGTCTCAAATAATATTCTGGTTAACAATTTCAGGTGTGTAGTTTATACACGTTCAAGCGTTTTGACAGTCCATTATACTGAGAGTCGATTTCAAAAACATTAATAATTTTTGGAGAACCAATAAGTTGTTTGGAGTTGTGACTAATTATACCCTTTATTTAACATTAAAAGTTCTGTACTTGCTCCACACTCTGTAGACTAGTTACAGGGTTTGTTATGATCCTCACCATAAAAAGCAATTCTTTCTCTATATAGCATTAACCCTTTAGTGTTTCCTACCAAGAGATGTTTTGTTCGCTATGAGGTAGTAACATTCATTGTTTTTCACGCTTTAATACTGTGTAAGGTAAGGTAAGGTAAGGTAAGGTAAGGTAAACTAAAATTATCATTGTGCACGTTATGAAGGCTCATAGGGAGTGAAGTTAGAGTTCCACTCATTCTTAAACTTGGCACTGAATGGATGTGTGTGTTCAGCCTCATAATTCCGGCCACCTTAATCTCGCGGAAACTGTGTGGGAATAAAAGGAATTCTGGACATTTCTGAGAAGGGCATAGTGTATCTTCCTTGCCTGGAATAGAACCATGAATCCTCGATCGTCTAGACTGTAAGTTAGCCACTGCACCGACTGAAATATCCTGGTGCCTAATTCTGTGTCTGGTACTGAAACCAAACTTCAGTGGCGTGATGTACACTTTCTTTCTGTCAACATTTTACAGCTTTTGCTCACCTGAAGGAATAGCTGCCATCACCGCTATTCTCATTTTCATATCTCAAGATTGGTATCACTGGACCTGATGGTCCACCTCCAGCACCACCACGGAAACCACCGGCGGAGCCACCATCTCTGTAACCACCTGCGGCGGAACCTCCAAATTTTCCGGCGCCAGCACCACCGCTATATCCGCCTTTGCCACCACCTCCGAAACCTCCTGCACTAGGTCCGAAACCTCCTGCACTAGGTCCGAAACCTCCTGCACTAGGTCCAAAACCTCCTGCACTAGGTCCAAAACCTCCTGCACTAGGTCCAAAACCTCCTGCACCACCCCGGAAACCTCCAGTAGTCGCCCCGAAATGTCCTGCACCTACTCCGAAACCACCAGCACGGCTGCCACCTTTGTAACCTCCAGTAGCAGCACCACTGAATGCTCCAGAGGTGCCACTGCCTCTGTAACTGCCTCCAGCAGCACCCGCAGGTCCGCCTCCAAATCTTCCTCCACCACCAGCTCCTGGACCTCCAAATGGAGCTTGGATTGCTCCCGGTGATCCCCCAGAGCCTGCTGCCCCGGCAGGAGGCAGGTACGTGTTATCAAGGCTAGCCGCTGCGGCTACGCCAACCAGCGTTGCTATCAGCAACTGAAACATTACCAATAGACTGGCCTACTGATTTGACATTTTATTAAGTTACTGAGTCGTCGCTTGTGGAAAGTCAAGTCATTAAGGAACGAGTTAGATGTAACATTTGAGGCTGTCATGGCAGTTATTATGGACGCTGCTTCTGTACTGGGTGTAAAGCGCTATAACTTGGTAGATGGAATCAAATATTGCAGAGAAACATTGTCCCTGGTCCTTCGGTGGAAATGAGTACGAACTAAAGGCGAAGGCAGAACTTTCTTAAACATGATACACCTTCCCGCTATACCAAGCGGCGTCATGTTTATATATTTGAAGAATAACTGAGGTGTTTAATGTAGGATCCAAAGATGTGCACATCACGAATCTAAAAACCTAATTCTTAAAGCATTTATAACTAACTAACTAACTAACTAACTAACTAACTAACTAACTAACTAACTGACTGACTGACTGACTGACTGACTGACTGACTGACTGACTGACTGACTAACTAACTAACTAACTAACTAACTAACTGACTGACTGACTGACTGACTAACCGACTGACTGACTGACTAACTAACCGACTGACTGACTGACTGACTAACTAACTAACTAACTGACTAACTAACTAACTAACTAAATAACTAACTAACTAACCAACCAACCAACCAACCAGCCAACTAACTAACTACATGGAGCAGAGGCCTTCTTGAGAAACTAACAGTGTCTCAGCTAATCAAGAAATTCCCTGCATTTTATGGAACCCGAAGGTTCATTACCGCATTCACAAGAGCCCGCCACCTGTCCCTATCCTGAGCCAGCTCAATCCAGTCCATGCCCCATCCCACTTCTTGAATATCCATTTTAATACTACCCTCCCTTCTACGCCTGGTCCCCCAAGTGGTCGCCTTCCCTCAGGTCTCCCCACCAAAATCCTCCATGCACCTCTCTTTTCCCCCATACATGCTGCATACCCCGCCCAGCTCATTCTTCTCGATTTGATTACCCGAATAATATTTGGTGATGAGTACAGGTCGTTAACTCCCTCGTTATGTAGTCTTCTCCAATCCCCTGTCGCCTCGTCCCTCTTAGGCCCAAATATCCTCCTCAGCACCCTATTCTCGAACACCCTCAGTCTTTGTTCCTCCCTCAGTGTGAGAGACCAAGTTTCGCATCCATACAGAACAACAGGTAAAATTATAGTTCTGTATAACCTAATCTTTGTGTTTTTGGATAGCAACCTGGAAGACAAAAGATTCTGCACCGAATGATAGCAAGCATTCCCCGACATCAATCTGCTCTTAATTTCTTCATGAATGGAGTTTCGATTCGTTAGGGTTGCTCCCAAATATTTGAATTCTTCCACCCTTTCAAAGGATTTATTATCTATATTTATGTTGTGATTGTGTCGTGCATTCTGATTTCGAGACATGACCATGTACTTAGTTTCCTCAGCATTTACTTCTAGACCAATCTCCTTACTAGCAATAATTAAATCTTCTGCATTTTTCTTTATGCTATGTACGCTTCCGCCCAATATATTAACATCATCAGCATAAACCAGAAGCTGATGTGCAATAACAGATAAGTCGTTGCACAGTTTCTCAGTTTTGTGTTGCCGCAGAACATTTTACGCTATCAGACGGAAGTAATCAATTATGAAGCAGTAAGCATTATATATTCTGAGTGTGTGTCTGTGGCCTTATTTACCCAGCACGCGAAGCGCACGCGCAGTATTATATTGTCATCTGTGGCCTGTCTGGCTATATCATAATTTTCCACATTATCTCATAAACGGCACGATTTTCTGAAGAAAGTTATTAGATACAAAATGTGAATTTGGTTTTCTCTACAACTTCGTCAGAAACATTTTTCTTTATAAGGACCATTCAGCTATTTATAGACTTCAAGAAAGCCTATGATTCAGTTAGGAGGGAGGTCTTGTATAATATTCTCATTGAGTTCGGAATCCCCATGAAACTAGTAAGGTTAATAAAAATGTGCCTAAGTGAAGACAAAAGATTCCTTGTACCGAATGATAGCAAGCATTCCCCGACTTCAGTCTGCTCTCAATTTCTTCATGAATGGAGTTTCGATCCGTTAAGGTTGCTCCCAAATATTTGAAATCTTCCACCCTTTCAAAGGATTTATTGTCTATCTTTATATTGTGATTGTGTCCTGCATTCTGATTTCGAGACATGACATGTACTTAGTTTTCTCAGCATTTACTTCTAGACCAATCTCCTTACTAGCAATTACTAAATCTTCTGCTGTTTTCTTTATACTGTGTATGCTTCCGCCCAATATATTAACATCATCAGCATAAACCAGAAGCTGATGTGTACCGTTTAATTTCAAGCCCTCCTGGTTTGCCTGAACCCTCCTAATGGCATATTCTGAAGCAAAGTTGAGAAGCAATGGTACCAGAGCATCTCCTTGTTTCAAGCCTTTCTTAATAGGAAACGTGTCAGCCAGATGTTTGCCTACCCGAACTCTGCTATACGTTTCACTTAGACACATTTTTATTAACCTTACTAGTTTATGTGTATACGAAACCCAATGAGAATATTATACAAGACCTCCCTCCTAGCTGAATCATAGGCGTTCTTGAAGTCTATAAATAGCTGACGCACTGCCTCATTGTATTCCCATTTTTTCTCAAATATTTGACGAATGCTGAATATATGATCAATAGTTGATCTGTTAGGTCGAAATCCACACTGATGATCCCCAATAATTTCCTCTGCGTATGGAGTTAACCTTGACAAAAGAATGTTGGATAGAATTTTTTACGTAGTTGACAAAAGTGATATGCCTCGATAGTTACTACAATCTGTTTTATCACCCTTCTTATAAATAGGCACAGTGATTGACTCATTCCACTGCTCAGGCAATTCCTCCTTATTCCAAATAGAAATAATAAGTTTATGGATCTCAGACCGAATTATCCTACCCGCCTCCTTTAATCAATTCTGCTGGAATCTGATCAGTACCTGGTGATTTGTTTCTTCTTAGCTTTTCAATAGTCATCTCAAACTCAAAGGCACTGTGCTCAGGCACTAGTGGCTCTGCCGTATGTACTTCAGTCTGCCTAACATCATTAACCCCGTGTATATTCAACAGCTGGGAGAAATGATTCCTCCACCTAGCCAAAATACTGTGGGAGTCTGCAACCAGGTCACCCTTCTCATCCTTTACTACATTAATTCAAGGTTGGTACCCCCTCTTAAACTCATTGATACACCTATACAAGTCTCTGATATTTTTGTTCTTACTGTTTGTTTCAAGTTCATTAATTTTAGCTTTCATATATTCCTTCTTTTTGTTCCTGAAATGTCTACTAGCTTCACGTCTTACGTTGTGCAGATTATCTCCATTATTTTGGTTTGGATTCTGTAACCACAGAATTTTAGCCTGCTTCCTTTTATATAAAATTGTGCACATTCTGCCGCAAACCATGGTATATGCTGCTTCCATTCATGCAGACCTAGACTCTCTAGAGCTGAGATTTTGATATTCTCTTTAATGTTTTCCCAAGCCCTATTTATGTCCTGACTAACATTTAAGTTTTCCGGAGCTGCAAACCTGTTTGAGATCTTAAGCTGATACTGTTTCCTAACTTCTAGCTCACTTAGTTTTTTGAGAGTAAATGTCTCTGCCTCAAACTTTTGTGCTGCTTGTTTACTTACTGTCAGTCTTTCCCTAACTTTCGCAACCACCAGATAGCGATCAGTATCACAGTCAGCTCCCCTGAAAATCGCACATCGAGTACACTCGAATGCCATCTCCTATCTATCGATATGTGATCGATCTGATTGTGAGTCTTCCCATCAGGAGAGGTCCAGGTGTATTTATGAATGTTTCGGTGCGGAAACATCATACTCTTAACAACTAGATTCTTTGATGTGGCAAAGTTTACATTCTAACACAATTATCATTACTATGCAGATGTAGACTCTCATTCCCAATTGTCGGTTTGAAAGTATCCTTTCTCCCCACTTTTGTATTAAAATTTCCGAACAGAATTTTCATATGGTGCTTAGGAAAATGATAAAAAACCCCTTGTGATTCCTCATAGAAAGTGTCCTTTGAATCATCACCTTTCTCTTCTGTTGGTGCATGCACATTCAGAACAATGATATTACACCAGCGGCCTCTCAGCACTATGTATGACATCCTAGCACTAACAAACTCCACTCTCTTGATTGCTGATACCATTCTCTGGTGCACAAAAAAAAACCTGTTCCCATTTGATGATTTTCCTGCCCTTTGCCACAGAAAAAATATATTCCCCGGCTCTTACAGTCCCTTCTTTGTCCCACCTAATCTCCTGTACACCCACTTGTTCTAACTTATACTTAGCTAATTCCCTGGCCACTGTCATAAGTGACCCTGACATATACACGCTCCACACATTCCATGTTCCAAAACCCATGTCCCTTTTCCGTAGCTGGGGTCGTACCAAAGAATTGGTCCAGGTCCGAGGCTTCTCTGTCTGATTCGTAACATAAAAATTTTTTACGGTGAGGAGTTGTTAGCACTTCGCGCAAGCCCCACGCTGGGGGATCACCCCTTGTCAGCTGTCCGCGACTGCTTATTCAATGTATTCGCAGCTACCCTCCATAACTGGAGGCCGTTTCTCCATCCTCAACCTGAGGACGCGCCATGCTACGGTGACAGGGACCCACTTAACACTGCTTAAAGCATTTATGATTTATATAATTAAAGTATATTTAAGAGTGACGCTTGACTTCATATTTCAATTGAACTTCACATTAATCTTCTCAGTTTTATTAACAATTTGACATGTAGATTTAAGGATTCCTATAACATACACGAATTTAGGTGCCAGATAACTCTTATTCTGAACACTGCATTTAAAATTAATTTATTTGGCAAAAAGTAATATAATCCTGCCATATGACGTACAGCTAAGATCCGAAGCCATCATTTTGTGGGCACACTGTATATAAAGGTGTTGTCCATGTACTTTTATGTCCTTGATGTTATAGTTGGTATTATGAATATTTACAAGAAGCCTGATGTCCCAAACTTTGATGCCTGTCGCTTGTAGTTTTAAAGTTTTACCTTTCTATTTTATGTACACAGCCTGATAACGTGTTGCAGAAAGCTCAAACATGTACATGTAGCAGGGTTTATACCACTAAGTAAAAGCAGTGTTCGACATATAAGACATTTGATGTCATTAATTTAACATTAATAAATTTATTCATGTGTTATGAATTTCAGGCTGGCTTAAATTCAAGTTGCATTAGTTATTGTGGTTCTTTCACATTGTTAGATTCACTTCAATGGAACTTTGCTGTCGAGTCGATAGAGCTAGTTTGCGTATATTTTGGAGGTTCTGGAAAAGGTTTTCATGAGAAAAGGTTTGAATTACTTCCCTCAACACCTCCAGACACACCTCGGAATCATGGCTGCTCCTTTCTAAACCATTAGAAACTTAATGTTCAATAATATTCTTTCAGCAAGCAAGCTTAAAGGTCACATTCTTTCAGTTAGCAAGCAGTTTTAAAGGTAACATTGTGACTTGTGATTTGCTTGAACATGTGTCCCCTTTTAGTGCCGCCACAATTGTTTTATGACACATCCTTTCCTGTTAATTATCCTCCACATTATAACATTAGAATCTATATAATATGAGTTACTGACAGGGCTCTTAAATCAAACATGTCTGAATTAAGTTTCCTCTTACTTTACTAAATTCCAAAACTTCGAAAAATCTGAAGGTATTTTAAGTCTCGAGAAAGCTGCTGAATCTCCCCTCGCCTATAAAATTAAACTGCTGTACAGAACTTTGTAAGACATGTTGGAGTTCTTTCCAACCATTTTTATGACTGTTCGCACGATCGCGAAAAGCTACCTCATGTCCGTCAGTACACAGTATGTCCTTCTGTCCGCATGTGTCAGCGCTGCTTCCATTGGATGATTTCCGTGAAATTTTATATTAGAGGCTTCTGTGAATATCTTTTGAGAAAATCTAGGTTTCTTCAATAATAGACAAAAATATTGTGAACCTCACAGTAAAACCTAAGTACGTTTTATTTTTACCAGCGGCATTAAATACCCATAACAGCATTATATTCCGCTGAAATAGAAGGGATATCATGTTCTTACGAAATCCGAGGAAATATAAAAATCAAGCCGAAGTAACACAACGTTACTTTACAGTACGCTGCCTGCCTTTCTGTGTTACATGCATTAGACTTAAAAAAGGCTGACGTTTACCAGTGACACCATGAAACCTTTGACTCGATCTGTGCTCTTCTGGGTTATTACCAATGATTACCATTCGATGCTGCGTAATATCCCAGACGAGCACAGATATTATCAGCATCGCGGCGAAAGCCTGAAATCAAGGCCTTGACTCCTTTAAAAGTGTATTGTTATATCCTTTCCCATCATCTACCGTTGTTCAAAATAATTTTTTATGTGGCGCCACAACCCTAATCGTGCCTAGTCCTCCTTAATGTTGGGGTTGCGAAACCACGCTCATTGGGACACATCACACTCAGTAGGACTCCTTTGGAAGAGTGATCAGCCCGTCGCAGAGGCCGCTACATACAGAACACAGAAAAGGCATTGATGCGTTAAACGGCATTCGAGCCCGCAATCCCCTGAAAGCGAACGGCAGCAGGCGTACGCCTTAGACCGCACGGCCACCGGGCTTGGACAGGGCATTAAATGCTCCAGGAGGTTGGGGTTCCAGAATTTTTAGAAAATCCTTGGCAAGGTATTCAGCTGGCACCGGCCGCTTTTATCCCCAGGATGCACTCTTGGTACGCGTTTCTATTGACGGTTGAGTCGATCCGAGTGCCATAGTGCAGCCTGAAAGATTAAGTCAATGAAAAGTGCAATCGAACCCGTGACCTTCCGGCTTGTAGCGCAGTGCCTCAATCAAATGCGCCGCCAAGTGCCCCACACCGCGCTCCATTGCTACACTTTTTATTTACTGGATTCTTTAAAACAAAGACCCTAGTACACCCAGCACTCTTGCCACATAAGAGGATAGCTGTGGATTTCGCATAAACTTACACGGTACTCCCTGTCAGTAGGCAAAATACAGCAATTGTGATATGGACTGAGTTGGGCCCACTGTATCGAGCTACTCAAAACATGTTTAGAGTGGTTGCAAGTAATGCTCTATGAAATATATTAGTCTGTATGCAGTGGCTCAAAACGTGTATACTTGCGAGTAATTATGAAGTATGTGGGTCTGTATGCAATGGCTCCAAACGTATATACTTGCGAGTAATTATGGAGTATGTGGGTCTGTATGCAGTGGCTCGAAACGTGTATACTTTCGAGTAATTATGAAATATGTGGGTCTGTATGCAGTGGCTCGAAACGTGTACACTTGCGAGTAATTATGAAGTATGTGGGTCTGTATGCAATGGCTCGAAACATGTATACTTTCGAGTAATTATGAAATACGTGGGTCTGTATGCAGTGGATTAAAACGTGTATAGTTGCAAGTAATTGTGAAGTACGTGGGTCTGTATGCAGTGGCTCGAAACGTGTATACTTTCGAGTAATTATAGAGTATGTGGGTCTCTATGCAGTGGCTCGAAACGTGTATACTTTTGAGTAATTATAGAGTATGTGGGTCTGTATGCAGTGGCTCGAAACGTGTATACTTTCGAGTAATGCTCTATGAAGTATGTGGGCCTATATGCAGTGGCTCAAACTTGTTAGAATTGAATCTCTTTATACTTTGTCTTGCTGTGGTTTTAGAATTCTCACAAAGAATAATGATGTTTAAAACTTCGGAGCATAGTGGTTAACATACCACATATTTTAAGAGAAAATGTTTTAGAGCGGTCCTTGAAAACATTGAAAGCGGTGAGGACATTATTAAAGGGCTCGAGTCCGGGGTGGGGTGATATTTATTAATAATTTTATAAATAAATAAAATAATTTAATTGCTTTTAGATTTTAATTTTAATCACAGAGGACAGGAAATAGTTCCTTTGAAAGAAAACGTTTGTGCTTTTCCTTATTATTATTATTATCATCATAAATAATATATAAATTATAAATAATACATGAATATAATAATTATTATTAACCTAATTATTACGTCCTATTCTGCATCAGCCTTTTTGCAGTTGGGGGTCGTATAAGAAGCGGATATTCCCTAAATGATTTGAAACGCAGAGAGTAGAGGGGATGACTGCCCCTTCTTCCTCGGACCGTGTGTGTGACGCGTATTTAATCGTCAGCCTACCGCTGTTCAAAAACTCAATGTCTACAACAACAATTAATTTTAAACTTCAAAATGATTTCAGTTTTTCAAAACAGAGATATTATATCAAAAAAATCGTCACGGTTCCCACAATGCGCCCCAGTGACTAGCATGCTGCCCGTGGGCCGTAGGTTGTCCAGGCCTGCTTTAGCGCGTAGTGGTTAACATACATACCACCTGTATTAACAGTCACAAAGTACTCTGCATTTTGGTCACGCAATGCATCATGTGATTCTCAGATTTAAAACGAACATTTGCCTGAAGAACAGTAAAGCTTTGTTTGTATAATGGCTGTTCAGGATATTTGTATGCGCTCTAGCAACTACGGACTTAAGCGTCAATCAGAGGACCTCCCAGGCTTGACTGTAGCCAGCTCGCACATTCGCCTTAGCACTCGGGGCCGGAAGGCGGAAGTAGCCTTTCCTCCAAACACTCGTAGTACGAACATTTACATCCCCCATTAAGTTCCTGTGCCTAGATGAAGACGTAACAAGACGTTTTTGACGTAATCCACGTTCCGTGTGGATACTCAACAGTCCACCATAGCATAAACACGAACCAGACAATAGGGGGTTAATCACTTTGAAAGAAGATGACAAAAAGTGACACAGATTTTTGTCGGCAATGGAAGATAAATTTCATAATTCTAAAATGTTTGTTAATTGGTCTGCATTTTGAACATTTTTAGTAATTTAATTGATAATATTATATTTTAAATCTACATGCGCACAGATTTGCACAGAATTTGCTGTATTTGTATGCGTTTTGTATGGAGTACGCGGTGGCGCAGTTGGTTGAGGTACTGCGCTACAAGCCAGAAGGTTGCGGGTTCAATTACCGATGGAGTCGTTCCAATCTTTCATTGACTTCTTCTGGTTGCACTATGGCCCTGGGGTCGACCCAGCCCTCCTGGGGGGTAAAGGCAGCCGGTGCTTAGGGCTGATAACCTTACCACATTCATGTGCTGATTGTCTGGAAATCTGGGAGCCTCAACCTCATGGTAAACCTCTGGGCCTGTCCAGGCCTATAATGGGATAGCTTTACCCTTATATGCCTTGGTACGTGCCTCACTGATGATGGCCTTGCAGAGGTCGAAACATGTATGAGGGCCATAAGTGACAAATGGCTATTTACTGTTGTTTGTGAAATTTGTTGAATTAAATAGAGTATAATTTTTAACAAGACTTTTCAGTGTCCTAGCTGCACATTTTAAACGTGAGTAAAATGGTAGTGTTAAAAAAACCAGGCCAAATACACTTGCTGACCTGAGAGGAGAGGCAAATGAGATGGGCAGTGTTATTACTTGAATGAAAGTTTGTACTGTGAACGCATTACATAACAGAAACCAGCATGAATGGTTTCTTGCACCGTTTGCGGAGACGTGTTGAGCCAGTACACAGAATTGATTCAGACGTTTCCTGTGAAGGTTATTACTGCAGTGCGTTGAGATAATCACACGCCAGACTGTGCATGTGCATGTGATGTAACTGTCTGGCCAACAGTAGTTTCACATGCCTCACTAGTTGCAGCCATTAAAAGAAGCAGCTGATTTTGTCACGAAGTCCATGTTGTTTTTAAGTTCTGCCAAAAAAGATGTTGCGTGTTTTTGAACGTTTATGATCAAGTATTATTTAAAGATACTAAATAAAATGGCGCTTGCGACGGTAACACCTCAGATGTTCGCGATTCCACCAAGGTGTTATTAATGATTGTGCAAAATTGAAAGTATAGTGTTTGAGTGGCATTCTGTGATAAACCTTTCATAATAGTTTAGTGAAAAATTCGTCAAATTATTTAAGCTTTGCAAAACACTAGGCCTCGCTTTCATGCATTTCTAATATTCAGGCCTTCTCTAGGCATTAAAAGAAAAGCGTACGTTATGTGGAGAGCATTTCCGTCCGTCTGTTGGTGCGTCTGTCCATCTGAAGCCTAATAATAGCAACTAAACCATTTGTCGGGTTTCCATAAATTTCGATACAGAGTTTGAGAAAGCTCGAATTTTGTGAAAATTGACCAAGACAATAATACTTTACTTGAAGATGTAAATGAATTCCTACATATAATTGCCACATTTCTTGACGAATTTTGTGAAATTCAGTATAAGAGATCTACAAATAATGCTATTGAACGCTAGCCATGTTTGTGGAAATTTGCGCAGGAAGGGCTACTTTTGTTATGGACGTAAATAAAATTACATTTACGCATTTAGCATTTAACTGGATAATATTTTCAAAGTAAAGAACGCCTTTGTGAAGCCTGTTCACTGCGTCATGTGGTACAGCATTCATTAGAATAGTGAAATCTTTTCATAATTTTGCAGGTGTAAATAATAAATTGTGGTTATATAAATTAATATTGCCTCAAATTCCGATTTAGATCTTGAATAGTGTTAAACAATTAACCGCTCGTAATTTTTATTATTCCTTATGGCTCTTCGGTCCGTTTCCTGGTCGTCGCCTTCCCCCGCTCCCTTTCTTCCCCAGCCACTCCTACTTCATGCCGCTGCCCGCCAATGCAACTGATTATACTAAGCACTGAAATGGTTACGAATGCGTTACGCAAAGATAAGGCGCCGACAACAAAAATTCTACGCCCGCTGACCTCGGGGACTTTTCTTTCCTGTTCCTCATTCTGCCGGCTTTTCGGCCCATACAGTTTCCTAATCAATCCGTACTGTAGCCATGTTCCTCAGTGTTACAGGGCTCAAGCGTGAACCTGATTACTCATCATTAAGTATTGCGTAAGTTGAAAAACGACTGGAGTTGTGCCTCCAGAAGGTAAATATTCACAGTGCGCTGTAGTGCCTGTCTTGATCTTGTACTGACAGTAACAACCAGTGTCCGTTGTATTTCGTACATTTTGTGAAGTATGTTCAAGAAGTATAAGTAAAAAATGAGTATGTATATTGTTTTCGTCACTTCCCCTATCAATACACAGTGTATTTCAGATACTTATAAAGAAAGAAACCATGCTTATACGAGCATTTTGCTATCGGTTCTTTTCCTTTAAACTGTTGAAGCTCTTTGCCATTTTCACGAGAAATAATGTGAATTATTTTCCTCTGAATGCCACCCTAATGCCATACTTTTCAATTTCCCATTTTCAGTAACACGGACGTGATTAACTGAGAGCTGGCAGCGCTGTTAGCGTCTGAAATTTTAGAAAGTGACGTCATGTATGGTAGCGGATCTTAAAAAATTACGCAGTTCTGTTTGTGTATTATTCAGTAAAATTTAAAGTAACAACGTGGCGACTGTGAAGAAAATTATTTTATTTAGCAGCTGATGTCAATAACTACGAACCAAATGATTTAGGCGCGTGAAATTTGGTACGAAAATACATAATAAAATAACCAACACAGTTTTTCTTGAGGAGATGGTAGTTTCTTATCTAATCAACAAAAGCACTGCAGTTTATGGAACCCGAGGTTTCATAACCCTTTTCACAACAGCCCGCTCTTTCTTTCTACCCTGTGGCATTTTAATAGATTTCAAGTCCTCGTGTCCTATTTCTTTAAGACGCATATTAATATTACCCCTAAATGTACTCTATATACCCCAAGTTTTATCTTGGCTTTAGGTTCCCCCATTCAGCCCCTGTATACATTGCTTTTCTTAACCATATCAACCACAGGACTCGCACGACTCACCCTTCTTAACTTGTTTTAACCTAATAACGTCCTGTAATGGGTACCAATCATGAAGATCCCCATTATGTAAGTTACTGTAGTCTTTTCTTTCTTTCACCGCCAGTGGGCCTAAATGCATTATAAACAAAGATACGAAGCTGCCGCAATTACGGAATGTTGAGGTTTAATGACACAAAATTAATGTTGACGGGATCTAACTGTTGCACAATCTAGTCTTCCGGCGTTCTAAGCCGTGTTAATTGGCAAAGGTCTTCATGAAAACAAGATGTAATAACCACAACTGTAAGAGCTAAAGAACATATGAATGTGTGCAACAGCAGTCGGCTTTATGATTCCTACCCACATGTGCCCGCGTATGGGCAATGGTCATTGTTTTCGTCTAATCATTTTAAGGGCCCTTTATGGACTTTATTCTAACACAGACAGTGGTTTACCAGCAATAAGGTAATGGAATGTTGAAAACATGTAAATATATTTTGGTGTAACTCTGTCAGAATCAATTTGTTTAAGTGCGGCTTTTGTATAAATTATTTATTCGTGGTTGCGGCTGTTACTAAATATACACCAGGCTTGCTCTATATCCTACACTTATCACCTTCAGATTCACTGATGCAGAAGGGTTAATGGGCCGATATATATATATATATATATATATATATATATATATATATCTGGGACTGCCTATAATTTTGAGCGGCAAGCGTGAAGTCCATAACTCCAAAAGCCTTATGATAAATATATATTTTTAGTAACTGAGCAGTTGGAAAGCAAAGGGTTGTGAATTTCTCCTTCAAGAAAAATGAGATAAGTGCTCGTACGGTCTCACAGCGCTGAAATCTACAAACAGACAAGTTCTCGAAGTGAAGCAAATATGACCTGCAACACTTCGCCTTTCACGGGCGCAGACACCTTAGTGATTCTAATCAGCGTCTTCAGATCACACACTTCTTTATTGAGTCTAATACAGCCTGCATCAAAGATAAGTGTAAAAACGACGTTGTGGCCAAAGCCAAGTTTAAAAAGAACGCGGGTTTAACCTCTATCGCGACAAAGGCTACTTTGAAATTTATATGTACCGTGCCTCATTCTCTTCACTGAGGTGTTTGAGTCCAGCTGTAAAGTAAGGCCACTTGTTAGGTTGCTGTCCTTTTATAACGCCCTCTTTAACGCTATCCTAACAAGTACTACAGAGGACATTATTTTAAAATATGTGAGGGCGACACCTTCTTTTATCTCCTCCTGTGTACTATCCTGACACATACTGCGGAGGTGTCCTTTTCTAATCTTTCCTGGACGCTATTCTGTCCGAGATATTCCGTGATTTTGTCCAGTCCTTTCAGGAAAGTAAGTCGATTAGTACCTGACATATGCGGTAACTGTTGCCTTTCACATTTCTTCCATTCTTTATTCACTAACCAACCCATTTTCTGCACTACGTGTTGCTACATCCATATCACCATACGTAAACATCACGAGGTCAATGAAGTGGTCCCATTCCTTCAGGCTCTGATTTGTAAATGAGTTCTCCAAATTATTTTTCTGAGTAAACTAACTCGTGTCACTGAATAAGACACCAGAGTATTATAACTCGAAATATTTCAAGGAAAATCAAGATAAAATAAATTCCGACTAACACGACCTGGAAATATTTCAGTTTTAGCCGTTGTACTTCAAACTGCCCGAATACAGATTCAGCTTCGTTTAATTATTTAACATGATCTGCGCTGTTCTGCGATATTACGCAGCGTTGAGTGATAATCCTTTACCGACATTTCGGGACATCGTATGGGACCCATCTTCAAGAGTGAAAAAGTCCAAGAAGGGAAGCTTTTCTTCTTGGACGTCCCGTCTTGAAGATGGGAGTTATTCGTTGTCCCGAAACGTCGGTAAAGGATTAAACTCGACGCTGCGTAATATCGCAGAACAGCGAGGATCTCATCAAAATCGCGGCGGAAGCCTGAAATCACGGTGAATTACATTAAAATTTTCTTCTTTCATTTCCATACATAGATCCATGGCGGAAATACACAGTCATTGGCAGGCAGATGTTTCTATTTCTGCTATGACGTAATACAATCATCTTGGTGT
Organism: Coptotermes formosanus; assembly: GCA_013340265.1. Taxonomy (NCBI): domain Eukaryota; kingdom Metazoa; phylum Arthropoda; class Insecta; order Blattodea; family Rhinotermitidae; genus Coptotermes; species Coptotermes formosanus. The sequence continues at coordinate 2,776,513 of BLKM01009501.1, read as the reverse complement.
GGCCGCGTTTTTCTTTCTTTTTTCTTACTGCAAGAGTTCCTTTACGTTCCAGCGCTACAGACACTAGCTTCAGATCACGTTTTGTTCTGTTCACAGAACACCTAATAGGATGTTGTGTTGACCTTTTGACACAAAAATTCCGATAGAGTTTACCTCACGTTTAATTTGGTTGCCGGGGGATGTCAAAACTATTTCTTTCTAAAGCTTGTGTGTGCACAATGTTTGTGTGTGACTGGGGCCCCTAAGTGGCTCACTGTTCATGCCCCAGGTTATGAATGCATGTGTAACATCATTTAGAAATTGCCATACAGAGGAAAGCGAAAGTACGCGGAGAAGGCAGGGTTCCAGGGCCACATTTTGCGCCCTAAATAACACACGGCCCACCCGTAATTGACTTCCGACTTTCGAGTTGAGAAGTCGGATAGTAACAGCCTGAGGTAGGGCACACAGCCTTGTAAGTTTACGTATTTATAGGACTCAGAACTGTGGGGCCCTTCGTGGGAATGTTTGATATTGGCAGAACTGGAATTGTGATATCCTTCGGAGATATGTGTAATACTTTTAGAACCGAGAAGTGTGATGCCGTCCGTAGGATTCATCGCCCTGTCATAAATGAAAAGTGTGAGGTCATCCACCAACGTATCAAATACTGGCAAAAGTAAGACCTGTGAATATATGCCTACTTCATAAACATGTTCAGTGTTTGTAGAACTGAGAAATGTAATACCCTCCTTAGACCTTTTTAGTGTTGATTGGAGAGGAGGAATGTGATAGGACTCACAGGCTAAAACAGTCCCTGCACAGGCCTCAGCAGAACCTTCGGGCTCCAGGAGTTTGAGGCTCCCAGAATTTTTAGACAATCGACATATGAACGTGGTAAGGTTGTCAGCCCTACTCACCGGCCGCCTTTACCCCTTGGAAATATTTCTTGTACTCTTTTCTGTTAGAGGCTGAGTCAACCCCAGGGTCACTTTGCGGCCGGAATGAAAAGTTCCAATGACACCAGCTGAAATCTAACCCTCGACATTCTGGCTTGTAGCGCAGCGCCTCAACCAACTGCGCCACCGCGTGCAAAACCGTGTTAAATATTTGTAGAACTGACAGTGTGGTATCCTTCAGGCGTTTGTATTATTTGTAAAAAATAGTGCGGCTGCCTTTTTTGCTGATGACAGTTTTGTACCTAACACCACACCGAGAACTCGTGTTAATATTTGACCCAGTGGATCATGTAATTTCAAATAGCTGAATTTATAGATTTAGTGTTACTTTCGCTGAAAGTAAATATAGCAAAAACAGTAATTCCTAACACGTTTAAATACTGATTGGTTTGCAGAATATTTACGAAGTTACAGAGTCATAACTAAATTTATTAGAGCTTATAATTTAATTAAGAGTGAAATGCTTTTGTTCTTTCTGTATGCAGATTGGCAGAAGGTAAGGTTAGCAACAGAAAGAAGCAATGTTACTGTAGTTTCAACCTTTGCCGAAAACAGTTCGCAATATAATTCTAGACAGCAGCACCCCTTAGGCAATATTGTACTTCTGTCTTATAATTTCTTATTATGAAAGCAGCTGTCATCAAACTCTTGAATTTTCGAGGTTAGTTATTGAATAAGTACATCTTATAGGCAAAAAATTTTGCCGCTACACAGAAATAATTTTCCCAGTACGTTTATGCTCCAAGTCAATGTGACGTCGACAGCACGAAAAATATCATCCGAAATTTAAACGGGGTTTTCTAGTTCGAAAATATGGTGCACAAAAAATCGGAAAGAAGGTGGAAGCTTGTATCAGTGTGTGTATATAAATAAATATATATATACACATACTCACGTGCCTGGAAAACTTGATAAAACACAGGACCCGCACTCTAGTGAATATTTGTTAAACAAGGCTATCGGGCGCGTACGTAAGGGGGGTTGGCTGCCGGGCTGCAGGCCCCCCCTCCGCAAATCTACTTGTAAAGAACACAGATTTTGTAAGCACAATTGATATCAAAACTTTCACATGATTGACCCTTCAGCTGAACCCAGGCACTGAAATCAGCTAACGACTAGTACAATGGAATTTTAAAAAATAAAACAAAAAAAAACTTAGAAAGACTTAAGTGAACTTAAAATCGAAGAAGACTAGACCTTGTGATTTAAATTAGGGGACTGAATTATGGTGTATGTATTTATATTTATGTGTAAATAAATGCAGTTTAAAACGGTGTTACGTTACCTTTACATTTACGATGTGATCTATATGACATAGTTTTTCAAATCAAACATCATTTTGTAAAGCCTCAGAGTCAGCACCCCGCCTCCCCCAAATAAAAAATTCTGTGTGCGCGCCTGAAGGCTATTATGAGAGACACGCCAGGAGGAAAGGGACCGAAGGAAATGTATCCCACACAAATATTTGGTGTACCCACGCGTGCTCTAAGCTCTACCCGTCTCACCCTTTTTGTACCAATACTCTAAGGTCAGTATTGTGCAAAAATTAAAATTTAAATATTTCAGTAATATGCAGTGTACAACGTCCCGAATCTTCTGAGGAGATTCGTTAAACAAGTAGAGTTCTGACATTCTCCGAATTCTATCATTCTTCAGATACTTCAAACATCTAAATTCGAAAAGATTCCATGTGTACCCCAAAGTACTGCCAGTAAAATTTATTTCCCACCTAATCCACTACATGTCAGGCAGGAAGTCCCCATATATTCGGAACGTCTATAATTGAAAGCAAATCCACATACACTGCGAAGTCAGCATGATCACCACGTATTTTGAAATTCTATCACGCAAAGTTATTACTTATATGCCGTGAAGTTCTGTCACTCAGATTCCCCATATACTGTAAAATCCTGTCACTCAGATTCCCCATATACTGTACAGATCTGTCACTAAGGTTCCCCGTATACTATGAAGTTCTGTCACTCAAAGTGATTTCCCATAAGCTGAGGAGCTCTGTCACTCAAAGTTACTACTGTGAAATTCTGTCACTCAAAGTTATTTCCCATGTACTGGGAAGTTCTGTCACTCACAGAGATTCCCCTTATACTGAGAACTTCTGTCACCCTTAGTGATTACCCATACACTCTGAAGTTCTGTCACTGGAAGTGATTCCCTACGTACTGTGAAGTTCTGTCCCTCATATTGATTCCCCATATACTGTAGAGTTCTTAACGTGATTCCCCATTTACTCAGAAGATGGAGCAGCTATCATGATTCCCTACACATTCCGAAGGCCTGCCAATCAAATTCCCCACGTTTCCAGCCGATCTACCAAAGTGAACCCCATATACTCACAATCTTCATGTCCAGTGGTCCCGTGTTCGCAGCCGCTGGATTGCTGTGATGTATTAGTGTGGGGCCACGCAGTATTTATAGCACTACAGCAGTATCCCCACCACTGTCAGTCGGTGATGTTGAAACGAGATCATCCCTGTGCACCACATTGCTTGCGGGTGCAGAGGAGCTGGGCACGCACCGACATGACGCAGTACACTTTCTAACAGATGCTGCTGCTCGTTCTTTGAAGGACTCACTCTCAGATTGCTGTTAGTTTTAACCCTTCGAAGTACGTGTGCTACCTGAATAATACACATAATCTTAAATTCTGTAACACGTCACATACAGTGTTTCCTCATGACAGAGATCAACCAGTGGCCACACTGTAGGGTAATACCCGCCGTATATTCTGACAGCCATACGAAGGCTTAAGCAGGTTAGTATTGTTGATGCATGTTGTGTTAATAATAACCACTGGGCATTAATCTTTTAATGCATGAGTAATCAAATTTTACATGTATGCATTTTTAGGGCACATTTTTCTGTTAGATGTCAGGATTGCAGTGACCGCTGTAGGATATAATAACGAGTTTAAAGCCCTCGTTCTTTTATTTGTTGTTTATTTAACAACGCTGTGTTTCAAGCTTTGCTACGTCAAATCCTACGATGATTTTATTTCCAATGGCGCAACAGCCCCTAGTGGGCCAGGGCATCCTCATTATCGAGGTTTCACGATCACACTCAGACACACCACACTCGGTAGGACTGCTCTGCACGAGTGATCAGCTCGACGCAGAAACCTCTACCCGACAACACACAACAATCACAAGACAAAAATCCATGACCCGGTGGGATTCGAACCTACAGTCCCACCAAGCAAACGGCCACAGAACCAAGCCTTGGACGGCGCTGCCACTGGGATCGGCGGTGGGATTATTAGTAAATGCTATGGTCTAAATTCAATTTCATTAATTAATACTGGTTTTAATATATAAGTGACAATATCTGGTATTTGTATTTCTGTTTCACAGTAGACCTGATTATTCCACAGTAAGTTAAAGTTGTCTCTTCACACATACAGTGTGGGATTATGGCAGAGTGGAAGCAGACCTCCATTCATTCTTAAACTCCACAGTGTGGAATTTTTTGTCCAGGTCCATGCCTCCACCTCAGTATCCCTAGGGAATAACCCTCAGTGCCAATTGGAGGGCAGGCAGGATGGCTGCCCGGTGAGGTCAAGACTTTTCGGAGAGGAGAAAAATCCGTTGATGCTGCGGTGAATTCAGTCACAAGCCGCAGCATGTCAGGCTGCCTAGTAGCCTCAAGGCCGACTGCGCTGTCTGTCTGTATTGGTTACAGAAATGCCGGGTTGAAACAAACTTCTTGATTTCTTTATTAATTATTTAGCGATGTTGTCGCCAGCTGGGACTGTAAAGCAAGAGCGACAATGAGTTTTACTGCCCGGCGAGAGATTTATATCACATTTTACTTGCCAATAAGCATTTAACTCTTTGCCAGGCTTCTTCATTGTCCCTTTACCACTTTGTTAGATTTATGAAATGCCTGTCTGTGCAAATTTCTTAGGAAGTTTATAGTCTGTGTGGTTTTGAGGACAACACAAAGGAAACTGGTTGCTTTTTGAGGGTGTTTCTAAAATTTTCCTCCATTTACTTCACTGTTTAAGGTAATCTACTCTATAAAAACACAACATGTCTTTCTCTGGGTAAGCATGCCGATCATTATTTGAGGGTAGTAAAGGTACTGCTAGCAGACGTATATCTTAAAGGAAAGTGTTATTGTTTTGTAACCTGTTGAATTAGCAAGTGGCTTCAAATGTTGATATGGATGAAATATGTAATAACTGGTGCCAATGCGTGGGAAGGATGCGCAAAGAAGTTATCATGACCTAATTTAAGGCAATATTCTGCTGTTTGTCTCAAGGGGCTGAAGACGTGCACAACATACATGACTTACTGCAGGCGATCTATAGGCGGACCTTCAAAACAGAAACCTAACCTGCTGCAAATGTTATGTCGTTTGATAAAGTTTTGCACGAACATGTAAATTTTTTTATTTTCCTGAAAACGAAGAGGTCCATCAATTAACCGATCCAAAAGTTTAAATTTTTTAATTGCCACTTTAAATAGGATTTATAACGTAAAGTTATTGGGAAGGCTTCAGCGTTTTGGGATGAAGTAAGGCTTCAAACTTATACTTCGGAGTCACCCGACTCTGTTTACGACTATCCTCATTTTTACTGGGCAAACAGGTAAACTCTTAAGAGTTGAAGTAACATGTGACTCGATTTTCTGGGCCCCTGTTTTTGCCACGTATCAGTATGTTGTAAAAACGCGTGAAATTTGTGGTGCTCACTGTGACGTCTATGAAGTATTCTGTGTTGTGTGATATGACGCCGTGTACTCTGGTTCATACTTATTGAATTTCCGTCGAAACATCCGTAACTTCATATCTTACTACATGGCGCCACATCCCAGAAAACTATTCTTTCCTTTTTTGAAATCCTTTTTTTTTCTCTTGGCCTGGGAATGGCCAATAATTTCACAGTTTTATTACACAAACCAAATCAATTTTATCAGAATAGCCTGCCTAATTTAAGTCGAAAATCTACGGGTCATACGAAGAATTTGGATGTTTTATATTTAAAGCAGCTAAGTTATGGAGAAGTGGCCGCGCGCTCTAAGACGTAGGCGTGAGGCCGTTCGCCTGCTAGGATTGTAGGTCCGAATCCCGTTAGGGGACATGGATGTCTGTGTCTTGTGAATGTTGTGTGTTGTCAGCTAGAGGTCTCTGCGACGGTCCTACCACTCATCCGGAGGAGAACTACCGAGTTTCATGTGTATAACTGGGTGTGGAATCGCAGCCTCAACAATGAGAAGGCCTAGGCCCAGTAGGGTTTTCGAGCAATGAACAAGAACATAAGGGAAGACAGACGTCCTCGAATTTCGATCCCCAGACCTTACGAATTCCCATTATATATTTCACCGTTGGGTCGAACGCCTCTCATCGCAATCAGAGAGGTTCAGTTGTGATCACTTGTTTCATTGCAGAGCTGCACTCCTGATTACTCCTCAGCATGTTGCAAAACTAATTACGGGTGAATCAGCCTAATAGCGTTTTGCTGGAAGACGTTTCAAGAGGAAGATTAATGCTAAGGTTATGATATAGGCTAACTTAAAGTCTTAGAGACTGAATAAGTTGCGGTGGCCTGCTGGAGTTATTCCGTGCGACAGCATCTGCATAAATAGCAGGGTATGCTTCACTCTCGAGGCCCCAGTCAAATGGAGAGACCAGTCATGCAGTGGCAACGTAGTTTAAACTAGCTTCAGCCTTACGTACAGTTCTGGTTTCGCGTTAATCCATTAAATTACGGCAACTTTTATGTATGACACTTTCGGAGTGGACCGTGTTTAAAGCATAGGCTGTGAAACCCGTACTGTGTGCACATTGTGGCACGTGTACCACATCATACATATATTCCTAGTGTGTGTACTGTGTGTACGTCATAAATTATGTACATCCTAAAGTGTGTACCACAGCAGATGTGTACAAAAATACACGTGTACGTATAGCAAGTACACCACATAACATCCGTAACACAAAGTATTTGTACCCTCTAACGTAGGTATTTGCAGCGCGAAATGCCATACACAGTACTGTGAAGCCTTTGAACTGCCTAATTAGAAAAGGGAATCCTCAAAAGAAGTAGTTAAATTTCTCAAGGCGAATTTCAAACCAGTACATTTCAGCCTCACCTAAAGTAGGGTTTATTGTGGGAACTGCTCTCTTGTGGGATATTGCGCAGCGTCGAGTTGTAAAACTTTACCGACGTTTCCGGGCGACGTATCGGTCCCATCTTCAAAGGTCAAGAAATTCAAGAAAAAATTGAACTTGTTGGCCTTTGAAGATGGGACCGATACGTTGCCCCGAAACTTCGGTAAAGGATTACGACTCGACGCTGCGTAACACCACAGAAGAGCACAGGTCTCATCAGCATCACGGCGGAAGCCTGAAATCGCGGTTTGTTGTGATTTCACATACCCGACCCTAGGAAATGCCCAATAATTTTCAGCGGAACGTTTCATATTGAATTTCGACAAGATCTGCGACAGTGTTCATGTGTCCGTTTATGGTGTTACCTTAAGTCGGGTTTGTTTCTATTAGTAAGGCTGAAAGAATTAATTCATCGACGTTTCGCACACGCCGCGGAAGTAGGGGCCAGACAGTCTAAATATTATTTGCTGACATTAGATGGCGGTCAGACGAATGGAAGGACGGAACTACCGCGTAAGACTTTCTATTTCTTCTTCTGTAAGGAACGCTTGAATGTCGAAACTATTTTCTCAGCATGTGTTATGGCTTTCGTGCGATGTTCATAACAAATGCAAATTATCTGAATGACACAAAGAAGTTGAAAATGGAGGAGCAGCCCGGGTCAGTGCAGTTGGAAATGAAACTACCTCGTAAATAGATAAGGCCTCACTGAGGCTGCGCAATTACTAAGGCAATGATTCACCGGCCTCTGAACATGGAGGAAAGGTTTCGATACTTACCCGTTTTATGTGAGCGTTCTAGTAAAAAAAGCGGCAATGGAACAAGATTCTCTCCGAGTACTTCAGCTTTAGCTATGAACCATATTATCTTCACCATAATACTATAGGTATAAGAAGGACAAACTGTCGAAGCCTGAGAACTTACAAAAAAATAAAGTGTTGGACAGACAAATGCTCTAACATTGTTTTTTCAGGTTTAATTATGGTCAAGAATTTCACAAATATTAGTAACAAATTGCAGCTCTTTTAGTCCATACTGTGTTAGTCAAGTCCAGCGTCCACATTCCTGGTAACCCCGCGTTTAATGTATTCTAATACAGCATTACGCTTCGGCCTTACAACACACGTAGGATACCAAACGTGCATCACACAATGGAAAATGACCAACTCTATGTTGATGTAGTCTCCTTTTGTATTACTGTTACATTTATTCTACCGATAGCGGCTAAAGAAATAGTCTTTTATTCGCTGCGATATGAAGAGCTGATTAATTACTTACAGCTTCATGCCTGAGCGGGCGCATAAAGTGTTGATTGATAATGGCTGTACACTTTGGCTATCTACTCAAGAACTATGAAAGAGAGGGGCGGAGAAAGTCATGTGACGTAACCAATATAGTGTAACCAAGGAAACAGAAAGGATGATGATGATTAAAAAAGAAAGAAACACTATATAATTTATCGACAAAGAAAAGCTTCAGGGTGTTAATGTAGTTGTGTTTAATTTGATTAATTTAATAAATGTTTAGTAAAAAGACACGTGGGTAAATATAAATTACTAACAGAAAGCGGGATTCATTTTCTCGCAGATGTGACTTTAGAAAACATTGTTTTGTACTGTATGGTGTCGTACAATTTGGTTGAAATTTTCGGGAGTTTCGGAGGAACATGTTGCCTCAATCTTTAAATTTGAAGAGTAAGCTGCGCTGGAAACCTTTAAGACATCACGACAAAAATCTTCCCGGGCGAACCAGCCGGTATGTTTTAGCAAATAGTGGACGGTTCTCCTAAACATGCCTTCTGTCTCAGATATTTGACATAACTTCTTACAGCAGCAAAATCGCATGATTCTGTTGCTTTGCTTCAGTTCCGTTTTCTAATAGAAATACATAATTGTTAGTGAACTGTAGTAAGTAACAATAATACTAACAAAGCAATACTATTTATTGTTGCGTTTTATATTTTGTTAAAATTGATGAATGTCGAAGAACCTGAAAATGTTACCTTTAATTCACGATTTACTTCCCCGCGGGCGTCATGTGACACATCGAGCGGCAGAGGCTTAAATTATGCTATGATAAAATGGTTTATTAGGTCAGGGGTGTCACAAATGTTTCAGTGCTGGTTTTGTAGGGTAAGAGTAAATATAAAGTGTAACTGGGTCTTTGTAGAACTTATTGATACAAATTGAGTAATCTAGATAAAAAATGTAGGATGCACAATATACATAAAAGACTAATTATTAATAATACCGTCAAATGCGACTATTTTTATTGCGTAACATTATCACATTATCGGTAAGCTACATGTTCCGACCCAAAACATCAACACGAGGCTTTACCTAAACACGTAAAAGGAAGCAACGTCGCCTTAGAACTCATTTATAAGGTGGTAAGTGCATTAGCAACAAGCAAACACAACAAAAAACAAAGCCTACTTATCTAAAAACGAGACTTAATACCAACAGTTCCGAGAGTGAAACCTCATGACAATAGCATACAAAGTTTGCTTCAACAAACAAATAACAAATAACTACAACGAAGACAATTTAAATATAATTTAAAATTTTGAGATTCCGCACTAAACCCTCATATGTAAAAATAACACACTTTATTTCCTTTTGTATCCTTCTATGAAGCTTGAAGGTGGCTGTTCTTGGACAAAACATGTCGCACACTGTTAACAGAATACTGCCACGCAGTACACACAGTTGTGTTGACAGTAATCTTATTTATTATTTGGTTATAAAACACAACAGTGTATGCGTCATTGAAATATACATAAAACATCGCTCTTCTTCAAATTAACATGAATACAAGGATTAACTTTGTACAATTTCTCATATATCTCCTCTGTACCTTTCATTTTAACTGCCTGCATGCTGGTGCTCAATTGAGGTCTTCCGTAATGAATTAATCTCGCTGGAGTACAGCATGAATTTCAAACACGACACATATTTGTCATCCTTCGAAGCTACAAGTCTCCGCTCCTGCTCCTGCTGCTGCTATGGTTGGCACGGTAAGAGCAGTCATAAATAGTGCATACTCATGTATGTCGGATATTCTCACAGTAATCCCCGGCAGTACGCACAGAATATAGCAAGAACGTGTCAGGTAAAGAATTCCCACCTCCAGTGTCGGAGTTAATAATGCAAATTTCACGACTCATTTTAAAATAACAGAAGCTTTGAATTTCAGTGCGAAGTGGCTGAACACTGTTATTTCTTTAACTCTCTCTCCCATATGAAGTGTTTGGTTCATGAATGAAGACATGCCACATTTTAATGCGCAAACTAATATATTTTATCTGTACGGGGCGAGGAAAATTTCGGTCCTTGTGTGGCGACTTCAGTCTTTTGGATCCTGGATGAGGAAATATGACATACTTTACTTGTTAATTAGCTCATGTCACATTATTTTGATCCTTGTATATATACATCCAGTCTGCTGCAGCATCCTGACACTATGTAGCATGGTCCTTCTTGAAAACCTAATTGTCATTCAGGCAATAAAGCATCCCCAGAATTTCTGGTAGTTTGGTTCTTATATTGAATTAAATAAATTTTTTATATACATCCTACATTCCCATTATTAAGACCTTTTATAATTTTATATTCCAGCCAACTTCGAAGTTATCCAAATTGTCTCTTCGCTTCACGTTTTCCAAAAAAAATTTGTATGCATTTCTCTTCTATCCCATACAACCGAGCATAATCCCTGTTCACAACTTCCCCTTTGTCTTAACAGTTACAATAACATCTCTTCGAGAGTAAAGATCATGAAACCCCTGGTCATATAATTCTCTCCATCTTCTCTAATTCTTCTGTCTGAACTCCAAATATTTTTCGGAGAAGCACCTTCTCGATTATTCTTGCTCAGTTGTCTTCAGACCTATATGAAACCAAACTTCACAGCCACGCATGACAACTTGCCCAATTATACCTTGTAAAATAAAAGGCAACACAAATTTCCTGAACTGAGTGTTAAGGAACATTTTCCACAACGACACCCTTTAAAATTTCTTAATGAACACAATTTTGATTTACAAAACACTAAACACCAACAAATGAACAAAGAGAGTTTTATCATCAATCGTAACACACTCCTACATGTTTCGATCCTGCTGGATCATCTTCAGGGAGAACTTTTCGTTACTCAACAGTAAAGTGCAACCTTAGTGTAACGGTAACGAAAAGTTCTCCCTGAAGATGATCCAGCAGGATCGAAACATGTAGGAGTGTGTTACGATTGATGATAAAACTCTCTTTGTGCATTTGTTGGTGATTAGTGTTTTTGTAT